>JAKSZP010001722.1:0-84595 GCA_022478985.1 Massospora cicadina
GAGATGCCTGATGCGCCTCAGGAGCAGTTAGCAGGGCCTCCTGACCCTACTCCCTCACTCACATTGCTCTCCACTGCACCTCTGCTGCGGATAGCATAAACATGAGTAGGAGTTGGGGTGTATTCTGCCCCTTTCATTGCCGCAGTTTTTGCTCCTCTCTTGCCTTTGCTTGGTTTCAATATGTTATTGTGGTGCACTTGTGGGTTTTTATTGGCCACATTACATTCTTGCGCATTCCATTGTTAATTTTTCTTCCCTATTGGATAAATTCTGCAATTTCTGGGGGTGCACTGAGCCCTAATTTTGCTGCATTCATTTCCAAATTGGGCTCTGCCAAATTCAAACTGGTTGGATTGGGTGTATGGTTTTCTGAGGGATCTATATTGGTTCATGAACTTGAATTCCTCCATGTCCTCCTGGATCTGCTCCAGCGATATGGTTGATTCCAACGAGGCCTTTGCCTTGGCCACGGCCAGCTTGCAAGCTTGTTTGGTCATTTTTCATTCTTTTGGGGAAATAGGGTCAATTATTTTATATTGCCCATGTTCTCCCCAGTTGAAGGCTTGTGTAGTATCCGTAATTTTGGCATACTCTGAGTCATCTTTGCCCATTTCCTCCTCCAGAATTTTATTTCTCTCAGGCCTTCTTTTATGGGCAAGCATGAATCCTGTGCACAAAGGCCTGGCAGTGGTTTCAAATGGGGGGTGCGCTTTCCACTGTTGCGCGGAACAGCTGGGATTTTTTCCCATCAATTGTGAAGGATGTTATGTAAGGGTTTTTTGTAATATCTCTACTACATCCTGGTTCAGTGAAGTTATTGCTATTGCTATTGCCTTCCCCATGCTAAGGGTCAGCATCAGCTGGAATCATTGCATTTCAAATTGTTTAATTTCTCCATAGGCTTCCAAGCCTTCTCAGAGATGTCTATTGACTACTGTGCACGCCAATGTGGTTGTAAGATAGTAAAAAATTATGAAAATGTCTTTGGATTATGTCCAACGGGTGCGTTTGGTCAGGATCAGTTGCTGTCCATTGGAAAGGTCAAGTACCTCTCTGACCTTCACTGCTTCATTTGCTTCTTCTGCAGTTTTGAACCTAATACTACCCAACCTCTGCAGATAGTATGGGTTGTTAAGTACACTGCACGTGGGAAAAATTTTTGTTGGGCTTCACCAAACTTTTCCCACATTGTCAGTGTTTCTACGCCCAGGAAAACTCATATTCAATGTTCCACCAATGACAGTGGTTACAATTGGGATACTTCCAAATAGCTGCATTATTTTACCAAAAAATTGACAAAACCTATGGGAGGTGCCACCTTGAGTTTTTTATTTTTGCTGAGATTTTCATTTGTACCTGTGCGCTTGGTACCTTTGGGTGGTTCAGGTCTGGGTCTGCTGCCCTTTACTGCATTAGCTCATCTCTTTACCTTATTATTCATACTTATCTCACCTGGTGTTGATTATCAAATTATGTTGTTTTAATCGAATCATATTACTAAAAGTGAAAGGAATTGGAAAGAAAAGTCACATAATGCCAAATTTGGTAGGCCTATTTTTAGAGCCAACGATCTGGTTTTGATCAAGTTGATCTTTGATAAATTAATTAAAATTTGGGTCTCCTTTTTATAGATTAATTTTGTATGAGAAATGGGTGAATTACTCCATTTGCTTGAAATTTACTCTATTTTAGAACCCCTATAAATAGGGATTCTTTTTGAGACCCATGTTTTAGGGAATCTGACATTGATGCCAGATTGATTAATATGTAGTTTTGGATTTTCAGAGCTCATATTCATTAAATCCTTTGAAAGTATAAAAGGACCTTGATTTATTAGTAAACTTTCCCCCAGTTGGGTGGCTTCTTCCCTAAAATTATTAGTGGTTATTAAAAGTTAATGTTTTGTTTGTTATTATAAATTCTAAAAATAACAATGTGATGATTAGGAACATCCTGTACCGTTACACCATCTGTTTAGGAATTCTTGATCTACCACAAGATTTTAAATCCTACTTACTGGATCCATCTCAGCATTCCTATTAAATATAACTTATAAATCTAAAATAGTGGGCTTCAGTCCTCAAGAAGCTTACGTTTGTTAATGCCTGTAAAACAATTGATGATTTATGTAACTTAGAGAGTCTATGGGATTCTTATGCTAGAGTCTCCTCCTTCAGTAGCCTTGGAAGATACTTCTATTGGGTGTGAGTTAACCAGTGAACAATGGTCCTGAGTTGAGCAGTTGCTAAAAGAGTATTCTGGCTTTTTATAGACCTCAACCTATGATTTTGGAAAATTGAAGGGCATCCTAAATTACTTTATGACTGGAAATTCTAATCTTATCTGATCCCAATCCTATATGAAGAGCAAGGTCAGAGAAGCTCAGTTGGCTGTTACGCTCAAACAGTTATAACATTTGGGTTACTGGTGCCTTCCCGTAGCCCTTGGGCTTCTCCTATTTTGATAATATGAAAAAAAGATGGCAGCCATAGGGTGGTAATGAACTACTGAAGGCTCAAATCTATTTCTAAAAATGATAGCTACAATTATCCCCAATCAATGACTCACTCGGCCTACTTGCCAAGTCCTAATATTATTATTCAATGGATTTAACATCATATGCTGGCAAGTAGAATTATTATTTAAAGTTAGACTAAAGTGCATACCTATTGAATATAAAGGACTGTTATTTTTAACCAGAATGCCCCAGGGCCTCTTTAATGAGCTTGCCACATTCCAATATTTCATGGATAGGATCTGGGGAGACTTAAAATTGCCCTGTGTACTTTTCTACCTTCTTGACTATCAGGCTTTACCTTCATCTAGTTGAAGCCTTAACTTAGAGTTACAATATATCAATTACTTTATTAATGTCAACTTTAATATTATTAATATCAACATCAGTTTATAATTATCATTCTGTATAAAAATTGAGAAAATCTGATATTATTTTTATTTATCTACTAATGTTTTATTAAGCCTAATGACTGAAATCACTAATACTGTTATTTTTTAAGAATAAAGCAATCTCCCATTATAACGGCGAGTTTATGACAACAACTCTGGATAAATCGCCTCATTAGTGCTCCATTGGCTGATGATATAGGGAAAAAATAATAAGAAAGTTGCTGTTCACCCTAATATTAGGCTTGAGGATGTATCCGGCGTTTAAATCCTCTACTCATCCCATTAACCACCTTAAGCCACATATTATGCCTTATTACCTATTGGCTTCCTAATAACAGATAATAGAACCATTTAACTGTGTTGCCATTTCTTGATCTCATTCCAGCCTTTAATAAGGAATTTATAATCTACTCCAACTCTGAAACTGGACTGTTTTATTGCCTCCAACATTCCTGAATCTCCTTCCATCCTCACACATATTATTCACCTTTCACTAACACATTCCTGAATTTTCCCTTGGTACTTTAGTTAGTACTAACCTTTTCTTAATAAAGCAATGTTTACAACCTATATTTATTTTTAGTTCAAAGTCCAATTCTAAAGGACTGAAATATCTCCAGCCCAACGAAAAATTAGAAAACTCTGGACCTCTAGAATAGGCTAAGTTCCAACCCAATCTGCCCTTCCTGGTACCTCCAAGTAGCCAATCATTCACCCTCGGCTTATTGCCAATAGAGTACAAAGCTGAGATCTGATGCCCGCTTCAGTGTCACTCCAAGTTGTCACTGTGAAAACGTTGATCACCCTTAGGACAATATAAGAAATTAAAAAAGGATAAAGAAGGACACAAAAGCCTTTCTACCTTGCAGATATGAGTTGGGACTACTTGGGAATTTAATTGAACTTAAACCTACCTGGATGTCACAAGTGTTATGGACAGCTTACGCTATGCACTAATTGAAATGATGATGACAGCAATTAAATAAGTGAATAGTGAAATCAAATGGGTACATGATGTACAATATTGTGTAAAAGGCTTTATATAATCATGTATTACGCCGAAGATGCTGCAAAATGAATTCTAATTATTGACTATGAATTTAAAAATTATTAAGCGGAAGAGGAGAAATTATACATGGTTATGATGCTACAAAACATGATAATTTTACTCTGATGCTGGAGCAACTTCTGAGGGAGCACCTCCAAACCTACCCACCTATCCTAGAAACTTGGGCTTATCTTGGCTAAACCAAAAAGATTCTTTCTGCCCTCTTAAGTTTCCTTCAATGAAAATCTCCAAGAAGAACCTGTACTTGCTACAGCTGATGAATTGGATGTTTCCAATGCCAAATTCTAATATATTCTTGATTTAATTTGTGTTTGAAACAGAATCTCTTGACAAGCTAAATGGAGCAGTTGAACCAAATGATTGCTTTTCCAACTTTGTTTCTCAATACCAAGGCTCACAGCTACTTAGATGGACAAACTGAACCAAATTTTTGACGCTGAAATTGTTCTGTTCTGCTGAGTTATTGAATACTTTCCAAATTCTCGTGGTCCAGCAAGGCAGGTACCTCTACAACTGAAGCAAATACCTTGAGAAACAAGCAAGCAGAATTATATTATTCAAAGAGGCCTGAGGATAAGTGTAAGGGCTCCCCAAAATTAAGCCATGCAAAAGAAAACTTGAAATTAGATAATGGAGAAGTTGAGTTTTATTATGTGCCCAAGATGAAGTCTCCCTGTAACGCACTGGCTCCTTCCAATGAGCCACAAATGAGTTGGGCAACAGAATCCATGTTAAAGACTACAGGGCTGACAGGGCTCCTGATACTACTCTCCTTGTGCGCACGCTACAAGATTGGACAAGCACCCCCTGGAAGACAGTTGCAAGTATACTTAACCCCAGCAACATGCCTTGACTCCAAGACAAGGTATAAAGGGAGGCAATAGCTCTCCCAAGCATACTCTCAAAGTCCAATTCTTGTTGATTTAAGCCAAACATGGCTGCAGTTAGGCAATATCTTTAAAATAAACTCAAAGTATAAATATATGAATTTTAAGTTCTTTTATTTAATATCAAGCCAGGTTGATAGAAAACAGAACTGAGAAGCCTCCAGCTCCCAGTTCCTTCCCTATATACACATGCTAAAAGCTAATATAAAATATAACACAAGCTTATGGTGCTAATCTGACTGATGCTTGGTGTAAACCTTACAGCAGGATCGCGGAATCCTCACTCAATGGTTCTGTGTCAGTTCCAATCCTCAACAGTTCCGCGCCAGTTCCATTTTGAATCCCAAGTGAACTGCAAAACTTCCAAGCACCCATTCCATTCCATCCTTGATTCAAATCCAAATCGAATCTTAAAACTACCCATGTTACTTGATTCCCATTTTTCCTCGACTTGGACGCCCATCTTGCTCCTTGGCCTCCTTCAAGCTCCTGCCCCTTAGGCGTCCTTGCCAGGACCAACGCCCCCTCCTCCTCCATACATCCAGACACAGCCTGCCCTGTCTTACCAAAGATTTGGGCAATATGATGCTGAGGATAGACCTCAACCGTCACACTCCCCCTGATAAAATAAGCCCACTGAATAAGATAACTCCACATTTACCTTGCTTACCTATGTCGAAGCTCCTCACTGTTTCAAAGACAGAGTTGTGACAGCCAAACTGGATGTCTTGTCACCCTTTTTATCCCTCTGCATCAACACGCCTTGCTGTTCTGATAGTAAAATTGAAAAATCCAAACTGAATGCCTTAACGCTCCCTCCATTTCCTGGTGCCAATGCTTTTTGCTGTTTTGCCAAGGAACCAGCCAATTCAAATGCATCAGCACCCTCATCATTTCTCATGCCAACGCTCCTCACTGCTCTGACAACAAAATAGAGCCTCCAAAACCTTTTTTGCCCTTTTTCTAAATTTAATTATTTTTAAAAAATTTAATTATTGTCAGATATTGGGATAGTAATGTAGATGAGATTGATTCTACTTCCAAAGAAGATCTCTTCAGTGATAAATTAATTTTTGGAGGAGTCATTTATACACCTAATCCTTGATTTTCAGAATATTCAGCTACTCTGAAGTGACAACTTCTGATGTAAATGGACAACATCCAATCTCCTCTAGGAAATTATCTCAATTAGCATCATTCAGTAGTTGATGAAAGATTCTTTATGAAGAGAGCCAAAAAGACCACCTCTTTAAAGACAATCCCAAATTTCCTATAGATTCATAAAACTTTAACTAAAATAAATATCACTTATCTTGTTTTACAATTTTTCATTTAGTTCTATTATTTAATTCCTCAATAACTAAATGTTGAAGAATATCATGTCTCCTGGAACTACAGCTTTAAGCCTTCTTATTTTTGATTCCTCAGTTGGTTTACTATTTTTCTTAATGCCTTGAGAGATATTAAACTAAGACTGTTGACTAATTTCCAGTGTCAAGAAAAAAGTGGTGCTCACTTCAGGGGGGTCTGAGCTGTTACAAGTGAAAACTTTTATCACACCATACATGATAACATCAGTCAAAACAATACCCACAATCATTCCAGAAGTGTGACCAACTGGGTCACTATGTCTAGATATGAAGTAACTCCTCTGCAGCCTAAAGCTTTGGAGTTCCAGGATACTTTGGAATTAATTATTCTTAATGTTGATCAACATATGTATCAGGTTAACGTCAAAAATACTGGAAATTAAATTTAGCAATTACTTGATGATTTTTATTTCACTGGAGATCGTTGTCTTTTCTCCCAGGCTTCCAAAGTACCCTCTACAATGCATTTATTGTATGAATCAAACTAGTTAACAGCGAGTGAGTTAGCAACTGGTACTGATCGTTATCTTCTCCATTTTGTACAATCCACATTGCATTATTATTAGATCCTTGGAGTAAATCATTTCGAGGTAAACAGACAACTAGGAATGTCCCACAATAACACTAAGCTGTGGTAAACTTTTACAATGCTGCTTCAGCCTATGTTTATGACAATATAGGTGCTATTCTGGACATCTGACGTTTAATACATGAAGCTCAAATGCAACTTTTCTTATTTGATAATGGGATCTCTGGGCATCTTAATGATTAAATTAATAAATGATACCAAGAGCATGATTTTTGCTAGGCTCAGAGATTTATTTAAATCAAAGTCGCATTGTAATCTTTGCAGCAACGTTGTCAGGAACAGACCCAACAAAACGTTGCAGAAGGGCGTCCAGGGCCCAGGAGACCTGAGGGTCCTTATAGCTCAGATGGAAGACAAGGACCTCCAGGACCCCCAAAATCAGGTATCCCTGTAGATGGAGAATATTGTTTCATAACGCAAAAATATATCTAAAGTTATGCTACCTTGAAGTCTCAACTGAAAAAGGTGTCTACTGGATGCAAGGACTGCCTTGAAGGAAGTCTTTTGACCCTCAACTTACTTTGAGTGCCTTATTCACTTAAATGAATAACTTTAATGAATTTACTAAGCTTGATGATGGACATATAAGCTGATTGGATGACAACTTTAAACGCCTTGATGACCAAGTAAGTCAATGTAAAGCTCAATTATAATCCCTTAAATTGAGATTAAGACTTTTAAAGAGCAGCTCACTCAAAAGGCTTCAGCATCTTCCTTAAAATTATACTTGGAGAGAAATTGAATAAGAATTAGAGACTATCTGAAGACAAATTATCATACTGGCTCCAACAAATGAAACTGACATTGAATCCTCTGCCCCTAGCATGATTTCAGGAATTTATACTTAAATGACCCCCAGTAACTTCTTCTTTCAAACCTAGTATCAATTAAAAATATATCTTGGGACAGGAGAGTATTGCTTCATTTTTGAATGCATATGATAGTGCAATGGAAGAAGAAACTGAATAAAAAATGTCAAACATATCTATTACTGTTTAATAGTGCTGCCAGAGAGATAATGACCCCATATCTTTCAGAATGCCAATCTTTGAGTCAATTTCATACAGCTCCAATTCAATAATTTTGAAGGGTTAAACCCTTTTGAACCAGAAACAAGCTTTCATTGGCATGTGGTTGAACAAGGGAGAAAGTCCCTCAAATTCTACTATTTGTTTCTATTCCAACACTTAACCTTTGTTGACTACTAAGAGAATTAAATTGGATGATGCTATCACAGCATTAATTTCAGCCTTAGAACCATGCTCCAAAGTGAACTAACATGATTGGCTTGAAAGGTACCTATAATTGTATTTTGGATATGAAGGAAGCTCTCATAAAAATCCTACTGTTGTTATAAGTTCACAAAAGTTCTACCACTTTAACCAACTCAGAGTACATGCAGTAGGGTCAAAAAAAGAGATCTGGTGTACTTATTGTAATGTAACCCGTCATCAGGCACAAAATTGTTCAAAATGACATTCAGATATGGCGAGAAAAGAGAGGTCAACATGAAGAGTGAGGCCCTTTATATTGATGATACCACTAAACCTCAATCTAAGCCTATTTTCCATAATGTTATTGAACCAATTATTTAAAAAAAATTTAGGAGGTGATTGGGTCTCCAAATGATAATAAAAATTCTACTTTATCCTCTTCCTTAGTTTGATAGGACACCTATCTTTCTCATTTGCCCTACAATTTAATAGCTTAGTGACTCAAGTAGCATTGAAGGTTCAGAATAACTCAGCCATAGCTATTGTGGGTAGTGGCTTACCTATCAATGTCATATCTTCCAAAATTATGGAGCGGATCAAGATGGCTAGATGTACCTCAATATATGGAGCATGGGACTGCTGGTCCTCTCTACACTCAAGATTTTGGAGCGTACTCATCCTTACCTATATTATTGTAAAATTATTGATGACAACTTCTTTGGTGCCTTGGATAACACAGGGGAACATAACTTTTGTTACATTGATAAAACCACTTATTCTCAACTAACTTGAGTGCCCTGATTTATATATGAAGTTAGTTTCTTCTGCAAGCTACAGTTTTTTGAAAATATTTTTAACAATTTTTAACACTAATGTTGTTGGGATTTTAATTAGATGGATACTTCCAATAGTATCAGAATTAGGGGTTTTTAGTTAGTCAGGTGTAATTACTAACTAATTGCCTAGTTTAATACTATTTAATGTTATTAAAAATATTTAATCATTTTAAGTTCAGCAGATTCCAAGTTTAGCAATATTTACAAAATCGTTGGTGATTGTAAGAATTCTCAGCAGAAGGCCAATGTATTTATTTACAAGCATCTAATGATGATGTCACTAACTTGAATTCGAGTTGGCAGAATCTTATCCCTGCGCAAACTGCCATAAGAAATGATTGTGGGATTTTCCAGTGGAAAGCCAATGTATTCGTTATCAATCATTTAGGATTTACAACTAATTCAGAGCACCAGCGACTCATGCCAAGGATTCTCAAAGTTCTATTTAATTACAAATTAATATACAATTGACCAGCAACTTATACTAAAGATGTGTTAACCTAATTTTATATTCAGTGATCAGATGAGCGGATCTGGAGGGAATTGCTAAGAATTATGAATAAATGAGTCTATGATCTGATAGAGATTTGGAATCAAGAGGCCAATGGGTTTTCCAGTATTTGATTGGCCAAAGAGTACTTGGGTGCAGTAGCCCTGAAAGTAGTATAAATAGTTGTTCATTCCCTCCTAATAAACATCTCTCTTGCACCAATCTTACTTTTATTTGATAGTGGCTAATACCCTGTTAGAGAAGGAGTAGATAGGATAGGGGATCCCCAATAGGCACAGGTGATCATTCCTGGAGTGGCTGGTGCTGCCAGCTCCCATGCCTCCTCCTTATGAGGAACCAGTGGGAACCTGGCCAGCTGGCTACCAGCAGATGTGCTGACAGGCTGTCAACCTTGCGGGGTGCAGTGCAAGAGTGCCATAGCTACCCAGGCGTGGAGGATGGACTCACTGGGGCATGCCCAGATGGGTTGGTTAAGGGTTGTGAGGGTGGGGTAGCATGGAAGTGTCTGAGCCACTCATGAAGGATGAAGGACTTGCTGGGGCACATGATGAGGATACCTGGGGCTAAAGGCAAAGCCGTTGGTGCTTAGTTGGTGGGTGGACGCAGGACTTGTAGAGGTTGGTATGCCAATGAAGGCAAAACAGCAAAGGGCCAACTAGTCTTCATACTGGTTGGCCTGGAACATTAGCAGAGCCCATGGTTGATTTTGCAAAAATTTATATTTTTTTTTTTCAGCATTTATCTCAATTTACAAATGTGTGATATTATCTTAATCACCTTCATGATGATAATATAAGTCATTTAAACAAAAAAACATACACAATGGTGTACAATTATGCACAGTTATAAAATGCAAAAAAATACTTACTTTGAGCATAATTATGACATGAAATACTATTATATACATACATATGATTTTCTTAACTATAGCACTGATATGCACATACATATGAAAGGTGTTAATTAACACATTTGTCGCACAGTATGATTCAGTGGAGTTTTTCATATGGCCCAAATATGACTATTGACAAATTGTAAAATGGCAGTAAGTGAGAAAAATATTACAAAATATAACATAATGTCCAATTGTTAAATCACAAATCTGTTCAGACTATTTTAACAAATACTATAATGCACTGTAATATAAAAATACTTTTTTTAAATATAAATTATTAAAAAGTATATTTTAATGTGAGACTATTTTAATGTTTTTATTTTGCTTCTAAATCTAAATCTAAATATAGACCTCTACCCAAGCATCTACGAACTTCGTTTTGCACACCTTTTTCTTACATACACCTTCTGAGTTCCAATGGTGGTTTTGGGTGGTTTTTTACCAATTCAACTTCATCTAGGATGTCATATTTGAAAATTGGTATTAGAGATGCTAAACCTATATATTGTTTGTTAACACATTCATCGCCCATCACCCATATTTGGGTGACAGGGTCCCCACAGAAGCATACCCATCACTCATATTTGAGTGACATGGCAACAAACATGTTAATTGATGCAGCAATGTGACATAGAGGGCATGTAAAACTCATTCAGGCAAGAATTTGCGCTTGAAGATCTTGCATTTGTGGACTTGCTTAGGATTGTCTCATTTGATGCTTCAGCAGTAGTTATATGTCATATGTGTGTTCCATCGCCATTGATAACACTCTTCCATTGTCTTCAGATCTTGATGATTTTGTTCCCCCTGCTCATCAATATCATCCCCAAAGTTTTATGGGAAAGTGATCAAGAAGGCTATTCAGGAAGTGCATCTTAATACTCAAGTAAACGAGGTGGGTTGACCTTGAGACAAATATACCACGCCAAGTTTTTTAGCCTGTGCTAAGTTTGAACCTGTTTCAATCAAAACCCACCCATAGTGGAGCAAGAACCACCCCACTATGCTACCACTCCTCTGCATCTAGATACTCATGTTGCATCCAAGAGTGTAAAATGTCTTTAGCATCTTTTTTAACCAGAAGTACATAGTTTTCTGCCTTGTTATTACCAAAGAATGTGTTAGTAACTGCTACAAAAGATATACATTCTGCTCTCTCCTTATATACATCTTTCAGACAAATTCCTTGTCACGTATAAGGGTTCAAATGTGAGTACCATCAAATAAGCCTGCTTTTACTTTATCAAATGACAGATCATAAAAAGCAGAATAATGTGTTGAAAACATTTATTTTCAGAGATCAGAGCCTTTGCAAATTGCTTCAATAAGCTAAGCTTGATATGAAGTGGGGAAGATGATTCTATCTCAGCTGTATTGCATATAACTAGATCATGCACAGGAAAACTGAATTCATATTTGGAATAGATGATCTCAAAATATAGAGAAACAGCTAAAAAATCTCATGCAACAGACAAATATTTTTGTTCCCCTGTGTAATTCAAGTTACAATATCTTTCTTGGTACACAATTTTTTAGGGATCAAGTAGCTATTGTCAATTTTGCTGAAGGATTTCTTTATCTCCTCAGACATAGAGTGCCGTTGCAATTTTTGTACTTCTCATGCTAAAAATGAAACTTGAGTTTGATCAGGCCTACTTGAACAAGAAAAAAATCAATCAGGTAGCATATCATGTACATGGATCCTGAGTCTGACTGCTTCCTAAATCAGTAGATGGATATGAAGAAATGTTTCTCTCTTCACTAAATGCAATGGTAATTTCACCCAAATCTTAAATAATCATGGACACTCAACTTTATGTTAATAAACCCCCAGATAGCTATTAAAGATTTGCGGGACATCAATACCCTTTGGCAGAATAAGTGCTGAATTTTCCGTGGATTTTAATCATGCATATGTGGTTCTATCTAAGTTTTATTAGAAAGCTTAACGGATATTCCATGAATATTGGATGAATACTCAATTGTTTTTATTTGCCCTTTGGTTGCTTACAAAGTAGAAAGATGTTTAAAGTTGTGGGGAATTAAGTGATATGGGTCTTGGGTAGCCCCCTACCATTGGACATACCAGCCCTTCCATTGGCCCTGGACTAACTACTGATCAGGTAAACAAGTAGACAAATATTTGGAAGAGTATTATGATCTTTTTTCCAATTCTACATATAACCTTGGTAAAATAAATGATTTATTACATAAATTAAAGATTGGAAATGTGCCCCCATCTTGTGCCAGACTTTAATTAAAAGATTAAGGTTGAAGAAGTTCAGTTGACGTTTGAACTTAAACAACTATTGGATTTTGAGCTATTGGTTCCATCTCATAGTCACTGGGATTCTCCCCTTTATTAGTCCAAAAAAAGATTGTAGTCATAGAGTGGTGATGGATTACCAACGTTTGAATGCTATTACTAAGAAGGATGGCTATCCCCTTCCTCAAATTGACAATTCTCTTCATTTGTTTGATAGCTCTCAATACTTTTTGTCAGGGATCTAGAATTTGTTATTAACAAAAAAAATGGCACTTGAAGACCAATCTAAATGTGCCTAATTGCCAATTAAGGATTGTTTGAGCCCACCAGTATGCCACATGTTTGTGTAATGCTCCAGCTACCTTCCAACAAACATTGGATAAGATTTTAAGTGATCTCAAACTTTCCTGCGTTTTAGTCTACCTTGATGACATAGATGTATTCACTAAGATGTTCACATCTCATATGAGTCACCTTCAAGAAGTATTCAATTGGCTTTGAAAAGCTTTGCTAAAGTTTAAACCATCAAAGTGTTTATTTTATAAAACGAAATAGAGCTTCTTGGGCATTATGTATCAAAAAAAGGAATTCAACCTCTTTCCAACAAGATTGATGCAATCCTGAAGATATCTTGGCCTGCTAGTTAAGATTTACACAAGCAATTTTAGGAATGGTCAGGTACTACTGGCATTTTATCCCTAGAATTGCTAAGATATCAGAACCCTTAATTTATTTTTATATAACTGAGGCAAGCCGACCGGGGGATGGGCATTACCATGTATGTAAAGAAAACGAAGATAGATAAAATTGGGCACCCCAGGGTACTCAGGTTACCCCTGTTGCCAGCGAGACTGCCAGGTATGGGGGGTCAGTGCGCTACTATGAGGGGGTTTCCCCCACTATGGAGCAGGTGTGAAGGAAGGGGTCTGTGCAGAGGAACCAAAGTGGGAACCACGATTCTATGAGCGCCTGTTTCCTTGGCCTCATATATCCATAGAGCCAGGCTTGGAAGTGCTCCAATAAGTGGACGTGGAACCTGTTGATAACCCCATGGATGGTTGGGACCGTGCCCTTGAACGCATCTAAGGCAATGGTATGGATTGTCCACATTGCAATGGGTATCATTAGGGAGTGGAGGGTAGATGGGATTGGCGACTTGATCTGGAGTGCGACTTCCTGCCATATGGCTTTGGTTGGGGCATGTTTCTAGGCGGTAATGTAGGGAGCCCTCCCCTCCACATACTGCGCAAGTTGTGTGGAATTGGAGCAGTCCGCCGTCCTATAGGTCCTTCTCAAACAGCGCCAGGCGTTGGCTCTTACCCTCAGCTGTAGGAGTGGGTGGTGCGTCATTCTCCACACTGCCTTCTGTGTGGTTAAGTTGTAGGTGATGTCCAATGCATCTAGGTATATGATTCTAGCAATGGTTGGGGTCATAGCAAGCATGTCTCTCTAGGGGTGGTTTTCTGGATTACTTAATTTGAAGTGGGGGCTGGGTAATCCCCTTCCCTGCACAGTGCCAGTGTTCTCTATGATCCATCTCATGTGGCGGATGGTTTGGAGGATGCATTTGAAGTGAGGGGGGCTTCCATGTGGACCCGTTGCAGTAGGGTATTTGGCAAGGTATGAAAGTAGTCTGGGTGGACTATGTGGGTTAGTTAATTTGAGCGCCTGTGCAAATTTAGTCCTTGCTGCTCTGGACCAATGTTGTTGCGGGAGGTCTGGGGGAAAGGACTTCCTTTATCCAGGTACCCAGGATGCGGTTGGCGTGGCTCTCAAAATCTATTAGTCCATGCCTCCGCTTGAGCGTGGGCCAAAGAGTGTTTCCATCCATATGGGAGGATGGGATCTGGGCCACAGCCAGCCCTGGATGAGTGCGCAGATTGAGGTTATAAAGTTGGGTGAGAAGGTGATTGCGTGGGCAGGATACCATAGTATTGGGAGGATGAGTGTGTTAGCAACTGTTACTCGCCCCATTAGTCCTGGGGATCTTCCCTTGAGGGAGGCGACGCGATCAGATACTTGCTGTAGTAAGTTGCTTTCCATTGTCTCATTGGCATATCCCCCTGATTCTAGCCAAATTCTAAGGTGTCAGACAGGAGTGGTGGTGGGAGGTGATGCGAAGGGTAATATGAGTGGGTTTTTCCTTCATATATGGTGTGAGGTTCTGGTGTTGTAGCCCAGTTTTAGTGTACTTGCCTAAGAGAATTATTTCTGTTTTCCTTTTGTTGAGCGATGCGTTGCTCACCATGGAGTATTCTATAGGGTGCATTCCAGCTGTCAGGCATCATTGTTGTTAGCTATACCTGCCACACAGTCATCCGCAAAGGCCAGTACCTTGACTGTTGGCTGGCCTTGTGCAGTTATGCCCGTGAGGCGTGAGTCAGCTACGCTGAGGAGTGGATCAAAGCTGAAATTATAAAGCAGTGGGCTGAGGGGGTCCCCTTGTTTGAGCCCTCTGTGTGGTGTGATCTTGTTAGTTAGGAAGCCAGGGCCGCATACAGCCACGGTTGCAGATTCTGTAAGGAGCATCGCCCAGTTTATGAATCTGGGTGGGAGTTTGAAAGCGTGTAGGCATTCCTTTAGGTATGGCCAACTAACGCGGTCATATGCTTTTCCCGGTCTAAGAAGACCAGGGCTCCAGTTGCTTTGGACTGACATATGTTTGCAACAGGGTGTATGTTGTTCCAAATTGAGCGCCCTGGTATAAACTAAACTGGTTGGGTGACAGGACGTTAGAGGCTATTGCGCCTAATCTGGCTGCTAAAATTTTTGTTAAAATTTTTGTATCAGTATTAGAAAGTGCGATTAGACGCCAGTTGGCCAGGTCCAGTCTGTCACCCTTCTTATACAGAGTTATGGCATATGATTCATGGCCACCAGGTAGGAGGCATCTTTCCAGCAAGCACTGGTTTATAGACGCCAATAGGAGAGGTAATTTGCTGAAAATTTTTTGTAAAATTTGTAGGGTATCTCATCAGGCCCTGGGTATTTCCTACGTGATGCACCGCAGATTGTATCCCAAAGCTCCTCCCATGTTATTAAATTTAGTATATTGTAGTCCGGCGGTGTGCTTTGTATTCTGGCGGCATTTATGAATTCTTTGATTTTTTGAGGGTCTGTTGGTGTATTGTGGTATAATTTGGTGTAGTAATGGTATACTTCCACCTTGACCTCCTCAGGGTCAATTGTCATGATGCCATCAGTCTTGTGGACCTGTGTGCATATGGGCTGGTTGCTGTGGGAGTGGAATTGGTGGAAAAAATATGTTGAACATGTTTCACCTTCCTTTATGAACTTACCTTTTGTTTATTACTTTAGTTCTGTGTTGGTGCTCAAAGATGAGGGTGTTTAGGCGGCGAATATTTCCACCCATTTGCGTCCCCAGTTGGGGTTATAACTGGATCTCAGGTGTTTAGCTCAAGGTGGTCCAGTTCCACCAAGGTACGCCTGATTGTGGCTGTGTCAGCAGTGTACTTACATGATGTGAGATGTCAGGTTTTGTTGATTAGTTACTTTTTGAAATTTGCCCAGGTTATGATGGGATCTGAAGTGAATGGGGCTGTGAATTCTGTGTTTGTGGTCTCATGTTCAACCCAGTCAGATATTTTGGGTAATTTTATGTTTTCTGGGTGTAACTTTCTCCAAGGCGACACCTGTGCATGGGTTCAGGTTGGTGATAGCTGCACCAAAACAAGTCGGTGGTCAGAGAAATTGACTTTTTTGTTGTAAATTTGGATATTCTTGATCGTTGGGATTGTGGAATGAGGATGTGATTGATGCGGCTCATTGATATGAGCGCTCCATCACATATGTTGGCCCATGTCATGTGGGGAAGGAGTGGCGATCTGGGGGGAGGGCATCCTGTAGGCCAAGGGATGCCTTCATTGTGCAGAATTCAATGTGCCCCAGTGGGTGTCCTCTGGGGCTAGGCCATCAGTCCATGTTGGGGTTATCCCAGCAGTTAAAATCGCCCAACAGAATGGTATCTGGTGGGAGGGTGAGTGTTGGAATGGTTTTGAGAAATTGTTTTCTCTTGGCTGCAGTGCATGGTGCATAGATGCATGCTATTGAGATTGTTTCCTCTTGGCATGTGATCATTGCTACCAGGATGCAGCCGTGAAGGTATGACAATGAGTTTGTAATTTTTAATCTTTTGTTGTTTCAGATGATCACCCCACAGTGAGATGTCCATACTGATTGTGATGGTGCGACCCTGGTTGACCAGGATTCTTCTTCCCCTTGTAGACAGTGGGTTTCTTGGATGGCTAGGATGTCTATAAGGGGTTTTTTGCAGGAAGTCCAGCTTTTTGGCTTGGGACGTTTGAGCCCTGGCTCCCGCGATGTTTAGCGTCCCTATTGACACTGAGGTGCCCATAGCGCCTCAGGAGTGGTTGGGAGGGCCCTCTGGTCCTATCCCACCGCGGCTCATTTTGGCCATGCTCCACATCTGTACTCCAACTCTCTCAGTGACAATGTCAGTTCCCTTGATCTGACCCTATTTTTCACAGGAATTGCGGGTTTTGGAATTTGCATCATCTTTTCCTGAATGTGTCTCATGACGGTTCAATGAGGGGTGCTGATTGGGCTCTGTAATTTTAGGGTTTGAATTTGGAGAATTGTGCACCGCATTTTCGCCCATATTGCAGCTTAATTGTTCCTCAAAATGTGCATGATTGATGCCGCTTGGTGACTCAGTTGAGTTGCTGTGAAAATTTTCAACCTGGGCATATTGTTCTAATTGGTTGGCTCAGTTTATATCCAAAATGTCCTTTTGAATTTGTCTGGGGTCAATGGATGATTCCGCGTGCGCTGCCACCTTGGCCGCTGCCTGCTTGCAGGCTTTTTGTGCTGCTTTGCGTTGTTTATGTGTAACTGGGTCCACGATGGAGTAAAGTTCATCTTCGCCCCAGCGGAATGGGTGGTGGCCATCAGTCATTCTGGCGAATTTTTTGCTACTTTTGTCCATGGCTTCCTCACAGTAGTCTGCTTACATTAAGACCTCCTTCATGGGGCATGCGTGTTCCTTGTGTCCCAATAAACCGCAGTGGTTGCAAATAGGTGGTGCGCGTTCTAGTGTGATTTGGAATGTGGATGACTGTCCCCCATCCACAAAGTGAAACTTTGCTGTGTGGGGGATTCTTGATAAGTCATCTTCCACTTCGGGGAATGGGTTGATCACAGCAATAGCTTTGCCTTTGCACAGGTTTGGGATCAGGCGAAATTGTTGTAATTTGAGTTTCATAATTTCTCCGTAGGCTATGAACCCTTTTTGGAGCTCCTCCTTGATTACCTTATGTGGAAGGTTGGCAAGGAGCGAGTCAAAGCGAAAAACAAAGTTTTTGATTTGTTCCATCTAGTGTGCGCGGTGCGCACTATTCTTTTGCCCTTGGGAAGGGCAATTTTGACACAGAATTTTGCTGCGGCATCTGCCTCTTTGGCTGTTTTGAAACCAATATCAATCCAGCCACAGCCCATGTTGTTGGTGGTGAAATATATCGCGTGGGGGAAAAGGGAGGGCTATGCCTCACATGTTTTCTCCCACAGGGTCAGGGACTCATCCCCAAGGAAGAGTTGGAGCCCATGTTCCACCTTTGAAAGGGGTTGGTTACATTGGATGTACATGTATTGATCTTGTTTCATAGTAAATACCATAAACCTGGATGGTGTCTGAGTTTGTGTTTTCTTAGTGGCTTGGGTTCCTGGTCCCCCTCCAGGGCGTTTCTTGCCCTTGGGTGCACCGTTTTGCGCACCTCTTGATGCAACGCTCGCCCAGGTTGTATTAGATTTATTAAAATCGCCCATCTCTCCTGTGTAATTATCAAAAATTGCTGTTTAAAATTGAATTGTAGTAACTAAAGTGATTGTTACGAGAAAGAAAAGTAGAACCCTTAATTTGAAAAACTATTTGAGGTGGGTCGACCTTGAGACAAATATACCACACCAAATTTTTTTTTTAGCCAGTACAGGTTTAGAACTCAAAACCTGCACTAGGGGTGGAAGCAGTTTTACCCGCTTGGCTAACCACCCTTTAGAACCCTTAATTTATTTACTACAAAAAGGAGTACCATTTGAGTGGAAGCCTATACAAAAACAATCTTTCAATTTGCTTCATACTTCCTTTTTTACTCAGCCCATTCTAATACATCCTCGATTTTATTAGCCTTTTATATTATTTACTGATGCCAGTGCTATCGCACTTGGAGAAATCCTCTCTCAGCATGATGATGATAAGGTGGATCATCCAGTCACCTACTACAGTAAGTCTCTATGTAAAGCGAAAAAATTATAGCTTAACCAAGTGGGAGTTCCTGGATGTCCTGTTATCTTAAATAATTCTATCCCTACCTGTATGGAACTCATTTCACGGTGGTCAACAATCATGTCTCATTACAGTAGCCATTAAAAGTGAAGGACCTTAATGGACGGTTAGCACGCTGGGCCCTTCACTTACAGAATTATGAGTTATCTACTGAACACCGTGCTGGAACTATCCATCAAAACGCAGATGGTTTAACCAGGATGCCAGTCTTGACTGTGCTTTTTATTTAATTGGAGTAGGCTGATCAGGGGACGGGAACTACCAGTATGAACTATATGGAATGGGAGAGGGGAAAGTTGAAGTAAGAGTGAGATTTGGGCACCCCAGAGTAGACGAGCTACCCCTGTTGTTATCCAGTACCGCCAGGTGTATGGAGGTTGGATACCCTATTTCAAGGGGGCTTCCCCTATGATGAAGCAGGTGTGAAGGAAGTGGTCCGCATGTAGAAACCAGACTGGGAACCGTGACTCAACGAGTCTTTGTTACTTCAGCTTTATGTATCCGTATAGCAAGGCTTGGAAGTGTTCCAGTAGATGTAGTTGAAATCTGCTGATTGTCCCTTGGATGGTCAGCACAGTTCCCTTGAAGGCATCCAGTGCTATTGTGTGGATTTTTCAGAGTGCAATAGCAACTGTAAGGGAGCAGAGTGTGGGTGGTATTGGGGATTTGAGTTGGAGTGTGAGGAGGCTTCTAGATATTGAAAGCTCCTTGTCATTGTGGGTTTTAAGCAGATGCGCAATCTCGCACCATATAGCTCTAGATGGTGGCCATACTTCAAGGCGGTGGTTTAAGGTGCCGTCCCCTCCACACACTGCACATTTTGTATGAAGAGAGTTAAAGTGGTCCACTGTCCTGTAGGTTAGTCTGAGGCAGCGCCAGGTGTTTGCTCTTACCTTTAGCTGGAGGAGTGGATGATTTGCGAGCTTCCATATTGCCTTCTGTGTTGTGAGGTCTTAGGGGATTCCAAGACATCCAGGTAGTTGATTCTTACTATGGTTGAGGCCACGTTGTGTGTCCCTCTGTGGGTGGTTGTTCAGTTTCCTTAGCGTGAAGCTTTTTCTGTGCCTTCCCTTCCCTGACTAGTGCCTGTGATAGTGACTGTCCATCCTATGTGCCAAATGGTGCAGAGAAGGCGTTTGAAGTTAGGGGGGTTCCATGTGGGCCTCCTGCCTTGAGATGTTTTTTTAACTATGTGAGCAGGATGGACGGGTTGTGGGTGTTGGATAGTTTGAGCGCCTGTGCAAAGTTGGCCCTTGCCGCTCTAGACAAATGTTGATGTGGAAGGTCTGGGGCTAGGTCTTTCTCTATCCAGTTGCCCAGTATGTAGTTGGCGTGGTCTTCAAAGTCTATTAGGCCCATGTCGCTGTGGAGCGTGGGCTAAAGAGTGTTTTCACTTGTACGGGTGTCTGAGACCTGGGCCACAGCCATCCTTGGATTAGGACACGGACTGATGATATAAACAAGGGTGAGAAGGAGATTGCATAGGCAGGGAGCCACAGCATTAAAAGAATGAGTGAGTTTATTGTTACTCTCACCATTAGTTCTGGCAATCTTTCCTTAAGGGAGCAATGCAATTGGACATATGCTGTAGTAGTTTTGTTCTAGATTGTCTCTTTGACATACCTCCTGTTTCCAGCCACATCCCAAGGTGGCAAACATGGTTGGCTGAGGGGGCGATGCGAAGGGCAGGATGCTTGGGTTGTTTCTTCATCAGGATGTGGGGTTCAGGTGTTGTGGTCTATTTATTAGTGTACTTGCCCAAAAGGATGATTTCTATTTTCTTTTTGGTGTGTAATGCGTTGCTCACAATGGAATACTCCTCCAGAATGCGCTCCAACTGCTGTAAATTTTCATTTCTAGATATTCTTGCCATGCAGTCATCTGCAAAAGGCTAGTATCTTGACTGTTGATTGGCCTTGTGCAGTGATGCTCATGAGGCATGAGTCAGCGATGCAAAAGAGCGGATCTATGCTGAAGTTAGATAGCAGCGGGTTGAGGTAATTCCCTTGATTGAGCCCTCTGTGCGGTGTTCTTGTGTCAGTCAGGAAGACAGGGCAGCAGACAGCCATGAATGCAGACTCTGTTAGGAGCATTGCCCAGTCTATGAATCTGGGTGGGAGTCTGAAGGAGCTCAGGCATTCCTTCAGGTATGGCCAGCTAATGCGGTTGTATGCCTTCTCCTGATCTAGGAATATTAGGGCTCCAGTTGCTCTGGACTAGCAGATGTTGGCAACGGAGTGTATATTGGTCCAGATAGATTGTCCTGGTATGAGCCCAATCTGGTTGGGTGACAGGGTTTTAAAGGCTATGTTGCCTAGTCTGGTGCTAAAATTTTTGTTGATAGTTTTGTATCAGTATTAGAGAGTGAAAATGGATGCCAGTTGGCCAGGTCCATTTTGTCGCTCCTTTTAACAGGTTTATGACATAGGAGTCCTGTCCACCTGGTAGGAGGCGGATCTCCAGCAAGCATTGGTTTATTGATGCTAAAAGGAGGGGGGCGATTTTTTGAAGTATTTTTTTGTGGAATTTGTAGGGTATCTCATTAGGCCCTGAGCATTTCCTAGTGGTGCACCGTGGACTGTGTCCCATAGATCCTCATGTGTGCTTATATTTAATAGATTGTAGTCTGGAGGTGTATTTTGTATTCCAGCGTTGTGTATAAATTTTTTAATTTTTTGGGTATTGGTTGGAGTATCATGGTATAGTTTGGTATAGTAGCAGTGTACTTCCACCTTGACCTCCGCTGGATGGTTGCTACATTGCCGTCACCTTTGCAGACCTGTGTGCATGTGGGATGGTTACTGCAGGAGTGAAACTGGTGGAAGAATACGTCAAGCAGGTTTTGCCTTCTTTTATTAATTTACTTTTTTAAAAACTTTGATTCTGTGCTGGTGTTCAAAGATGAGGGTTTAGATGGGCAGATATTTCCGCCCATTTAAACCCCCAATTGGGACTGTAGCCAGACTTTGGGGTGTTGAGCTCAAGGTGGTCCATTTCCACCAAGGTGCGCCTGATTTTGGCTGTGTCAGTGGTGTACTTATGCAAGGCGAGATGGTGAGCTTTATTTATTAATTCAAATTTGAAATTTGCCCAGGTTGTGATGGAATCTAATACAAATGGAGTTGCATGTTTTGGGTTTGTGGTCTCGTTTTTTACCCAATCAGATAGTTTGGGCATTTTTTATGTTCTCTGGGTGTATCTTCCTTCAGTGTAACGCCTGTGTGGGAGTGTGGGTTGGTGAAAGCTGCACCAAAACAAGTTAGTAGTCGAAGAAGTTTATTTTTTTAGGTTAGAAGTTGGAGATGGTTGAGTGGTGGAAATTTGGGGTGAGGATGAAGTTGGTGCGGCTCATTTAGATGAGTTTTTTTCTTTCATACGTTGGAGTTAGTCATGTGGGGGAGTAGTGGTGACCCAGGGGGAGAGCATTGTGTAGTTCAAGGGACGCATTCATTGCACAGAATTAAATGTGCTTCAGGGAGATATTCTTGGGTTTAAGCCATTGGTCAGTGTTGGGGTCAGCCCAGCAGTTGAAGTCGCCCAGTATAATAGTGTCTGGTGGGAGAGTAAGTGTTGGAATGGTCTTAAGAAATTGCTTCCTCTTGGCTGCAGTGCACAGTGCATAGATACATGCTATCAATATTGTGTCATCCTTGCATGAGATCATTGCTACCAGGATGCGGCTTTGTAGATAGGAGGTTGAGTTTATAATTTTTATTTTTTTATATTTATGGATGACCACCCTACAGTGGGACGTCCATACTGATTGGTATGGTGAGACCCTAGCTGACAAGGATCCCTCTTCCCCCTGCAGACTGTGGGTTTCTTGGATGGTCAAGATATCTATAGGGGGTTTCTACAGAAAGTCCAGATTTTTTGGCTTGGGACAACTGAGCCTTGGCTCCCACGATGTTTAACGCCCCTATAGACACTGAAGTGCCATGGCGCCTCAGGAGCATTTGAGAGCCTCCATCCCTATCCCTTTGCACCATTTCTGGTATTGGCTCTGGGTGATTGGACCTGTCCCACCTGTGCGGTTATTCAATCCCTTACCCTTTGCCAATTTTGTGAAGGTCTTACTGCTGAGTGGGTTTGAGTTGGCCTCTTCCGCTTGTGTCTCATGGTGACCCAATGAAGTGTGTGGTTGCTCCATGGTTGCAGGGTTTTCAATTATGTGTGTCCCACCTGTTTGCTAATGGTGGAGCTGAATTATCTGGCTAAATCCATTTGATTGGTGTCACGTGGTGTTTTAGTTGAATTGTCAAGAATTTTTCATCATGGGTATTCTGATCTGATTGGTTGGCTTGGTTAATTTCCTCCATGTCTTCCTAGATTTGGCCAGAGGTGATGGAGGAGGCTGCAAGTGATGCTGCCATGAGTGCATCCCATTTTTTGGCATTTTGTGCCAATTTGTGCACTTTGGGTGATACTGGGTCTATGAGGATGTAAGCCAATCCTCTCCCTAGAGGAAGGCGTGGTTGGTGTTGATGATTTTGGTGAAATCTTCGCTGTCTTTGTCCATGATGTCATAACAGAAGTTGGAATCCATTAGGTCCTCCTTCCTGGGAAATGCATGCACCTTGTGCCTTAAGGCGCTGCAGTGATTGCAGATTGGTGGTGCTTTTCTGGTGTGATGTGGAACACCTTTGAGACCCCCCCCATCCAGGAGGTGGAACACTGCTGTGCACAGGATCTTTTTAAAGTCCTCGATCACCTCAGGAAGTGGGTTGATTATGGCTATTATATTGCCTGTGCGCAAGTTCAGCATCAGTTGGAACTGCTGCAGTTTGAATTGGTTACTCTCACCATAGCTGGCAAGTCCAGCTAAGAGCTCCTCCTTAATTACTTTGTAGTGGAGGTTGATTGGGGGTGAGTCAAAAGAGATGAACAAGGCGAGCTAGTTAGGGTAATCTGGGGCCTTCGCACAGCGCAACTGTGGAAATCCTGTGAAAACATGGGCGAGTAGCTAACACCAGAACCTAAAGAGGCACGTTGGCTGGGTCCTGTAATGGCCTCAAAGAAATGTGGGATGGTAGTGATGACTGTGCCAACATGTTCTTGCAGGTGTTGCCACTCCCTGAGGGGAGAATACAGGCAGGAAGGGGGTATGAGTCAGGCAAGGTGCCTGTCAAACGGCCTTCCCACAAGCTGGTGTTTCACAGGTGCAGATCACAGGACAAGGGAGGGGTAATCCCAATTATCTGTGCTTTAATGCACCTGCCTACAATAAATGCGTGGTTTGCCATGTTGGCCTGAAGATTGGTTAGCTTCCAGTATGGTCAGCATGAGCCAGCTGGTGGTGAATGTGATTATGCAAGAAAGTTGCATTTGATCAAAAAAGTCTCCAAGGCTTCCTGGACAAAAAGGGGGCCAGAGCATAACACCACTAATAAAGCGGGTGACAAGGGGAGGGCTTCTGCTTCTCCCCCTCAGGGGCCTTAAACCTGGGGATCATTGGTTCTTGTCCCCTGCAAGAGGGATGAGAGGCATATCACCTGTCCTGGCTGGTGCAGACGAGCTGCCCATTACTTAAACAGGGAGGGCATAAGTTAGTTTAGGGTGTATCGTAAGATACTCCCAATTGCAGTTGGGCCCACATTTTATGTAAATCTTGGATTCTTGCAGCCCTTGTGTGATGGGAGCAGTACCCCATGACTTCATCCCACAATAGTTGCCTGCACTAGGAGCCCCTCGAGGCTTTTAAAACTCAAAAAAGATATGAACAAAGTTTTTGCTTTGTTCCATCTGGTGCGCATGGTGCACACAATTTGTTTGCCCTTGGGGAGGGCAATATTGCTACAGACTCTTGTGGCGGCATCTGCATCTTCTTCAGTTTTTAATTTCAAGTCAATTCATCTGTGGTGGATTGTTAAGGTGGTTATGTACACCATGTGGGGAATAGGGAGTCTTGTGCCTCGCCACTATCTTTTACAATGTTGGAAAATCGACCCCTAGGTAGAGTTGGAACCCATGATCTACCAGTGAGAGGGGTTGAGATTATTGGATCTCAAGGTATGCGTTTTGTTTAAATGTGAATTTAACAAACCTGTATGTTGTGTGGGTTTGTATTTTTAGCGGCACTGGTCCTGGTCCCCCCAGGGCATTTCTTGCCCTTTGGTTCACCGTTCTGCGCATTTCCAGATATGACTTTCACCCAGTCTAAATATGTTTATTAATGTTGGCCATCTCTCCTGTGTAATTTATCAAATTTACTATTCAAATTATCTTCATAACGAATGTGATCATTATGGTAAAGAAAAGGCTTGATATTCAGTCAGTCTTGACTGTGCTTACTCCTGAAGAGAATTGAATTTATGATCTTATTGGCATACCGGAAAGATGGTCTCTTGGGACTAAAGAAATACAAGACAAACTACGTAAGAAGACTGAAAATAATTAGATTCAAGAAGGATTTCTCTATAAACTTATCAATGGTACATGAATTCCCTAAATTCATCCCTCCTCTTATATTGAAGTAATTGTGGAAGGACATAGTATAATTGGCCATGGTGCTATTAAGAAGACTTATGATCGGCATAAGACTCAATATCATAATGATAGGATGTTAGAAACCATCTCTGAAGTCCTTGAGGCATGCCTTAATTTCCAGAACCAGGATTGGCCTAGACCTTAACTATCAAAATCAAATTGTGGCCCCTACTGGATCTTTTCACGTTTTTAGTATATCTGAAATGAGCCTTTATCAGCAGGGCTACATGTGCATAAGTACATGCTGGACATAGACATTTAACTAAATGGATGGAAGCTCTTTTAGTGCTGTTTGCTACTGCTAAAGCCACAGCAATGTTTTTATTCAGCATGTTTTCAAACAGCATGGGTCCCCTCAAGTATTAACAAATATTGGCCTAAATTTAACGTTAATGGTAATACAGGAGCTGAATTTGCTGTTTAATACTAGTCATCATTTTATTGCTCCTTATGATCCTTCATCCAATGAAGCAGTTAAACGTGATAATGTATTTTTTGTTTCTATTCTGCAAAAGATGGTGACTCTGGTACATCATCATTAGAATTATTACCTTCCTAGAGCATTGATGTCTTACAGGATAGCTATCATCAAATTTTAAGATGTCCTCAGTCCAGTATTCATATTGGAGAGAACCTAGATTTCCAACTAGTGTAAAACTGTAAAACTCTCTTAAACCGCTCAAAGTCACTTTTGAGCGATTTTAAATTTAAGTTTATTTATCCACAGCCATCTGCCCAAACCTATTCTTTGATGTCCTTGGCTCTGCCGCCTGCCACCCCAGTGTGGGGCAGCAGTGCACCCCCACCTAGCGTTTTCCTCCCTGCAGGCAAGCGCGTTTGGATGGGTTCAAACAGCCTGCCCACTGCTTCCAACCGTTTTGTCCCCCCACGGGACTTAGCGCTCCACCTGGCGCGCGTCCACCCTTCTCGCCCCCATCCTCTCGCCCTCCCTCGCTCTGCTATTCACTATTGCCTCAGAGTGGACTATGGGCGTTTGTTCCCATATGCTGATAAGGCAATTATTGACCTAGCCACTACAGCCTTTGCGCAGCTGGCTTTATAGACTTCCGCCCTTTTAAGGGCTACTTTGACGTTGGGTTCTAATCTGAGGAGGATGCTGAAGCGGCAGCACAAACTCCTCTAATTTATAAAAAAAACCCATTCCCACAACCCGTACTCGCCTCCCTTCAGACACCACACTAGTGGTATCCTTTGCAAATCTCCCATCCCACCTTCCATCCCAGGTTTTGTATGACCAGTTGGTCGCGGGGCTCATGGCTTATGGCACTCAGCCCAACCTCATCTTTGCCATTCCATCTGGTACAGAACGCCTTGCTGCTCCTCGTGCAACAGCCACCATCATACCACACCACCCTACCATAGCCCAACAAATCCCACCCCGCGCTAGTGTGGCTGCAGCGCCTGATCATTTCTTTTGGGCTCAGGTCGATAATGGTAGGCAGATTTGTTCCCTCTGCTTTGGCCTCAACCATGCAAAAAGAGCGTGCCCTAAGGCCAAATCCGCTGATGCAGCTTCTGAGCCCCCTCTGGAGGTTCAGTATGGGGCTCTTTGCTGCCCCCTCCCACCCTCCAATCTCGTTCAGTGGGCCCACATGGAAAATCAGCCCCACCCAAAACCTCCATCCTCACTCTCCCACCTAAATCTACGCCAGCCAATCAGAGCAATTCTTGGACCAACATTCGCACCCAAGCAGCTGCCCATTCGCCCAATCCTACCCACTCAAATTTAAACGCCACTATTCCAGTGAACCAAAATCCATGGGATCTATTGGCTGAAACTGACGAATCAGGTAATATCCTCATTAGTAAGCATACAGATCAACCTCTCTGCCATGGCGATTATGGTCGGGCAGAATTTTTCCTTCCAGAATTGATGGAACCCCTACCCCTCGCCATTTTGCTCCTCTACCCAATACAGCCCCCTTCCAAAGTGACCACCAGCTCGCCTTAGCTGCGGTGGCCTCTCCTCATTGCCCAAAACTACGCACCGCGGTGGCCTAGTCAGTGGCTCAGCTCCAGCATGGCCTGCCCACCATCTTCTTCCCCCCAACTTCCCTGAATCTCCCTGCAGTGACATCTCAAAACTATTTGATGATGCTGAAATCGCTGTTATGAATGTCGCAACGCTTGCTTCATTCAACCCCTCAGCCAAAATCACCCGCCACAGTATCTCCCTTTTCACCCAACTTCCTGAAGCCCGCAAAGAAGCTGAAGTTCTCCTCGCAGCTTTTGTTGAAACACTTTCCCATCATTATCTTGATGCAGAAGTGGAAAACTCCTACTACGCTGACCTCAGCCCCCACTATGCAGATGCCCCAACGCCCTGGCTCTCTGCTCTGATCCAGTACTGTAACCAACACCCCTTGATTGAGGTGGGTCTTTCTGAAAACCAACCCCCGACCCCTCCTCACCCTCTGCCATGATGGGTTAAGCAGTTTCTGCTTCCCACCTGGTTAGTAGTTTGTTTTGCCGTTTTAAGTGTTGTGATTGGTACTGTCCGTCCCCTGGTCAGCGTACCTCAAATAAATCAAAGTAATTAGTGTAAAACTGTTACTAGACAACTCTGTGCCAGATTCTGCTAATTTAAACATGAGAGCTCTAATGAACGAGATACTTTAATTATATGTTTTTACTATGGAAGGAATAAAATCCACGATCTCTAGAGAAATCAAACAATCAAATTCCTGATGGCCTGTGTTGCGATTATTATATGACTAGACAATAAGCCCTAAGTCAATATGGTGAAATGGAAGGAATACACTGAGTTTAATATGAGTTTATAATTATTCAAGCCCCTGAAATGAGGCAATATTGGGTTTTTAGGAAATCTCTTTGAATAGGCGATTGAGAAATTAATGAACAATAATTGATGGAACCAATGAGATACGGCAAACTGAATTACTAAGCCATGAAAGCAGTATCATTTAAAGTCAATACAATATAAGCAAGATGATATGATTGAGAAATTAGGTTGTTAATAGTTTAGAGTGAGCAGAACAGGGAGGATCAGCTGTAGTTATTATAATTAATAAAAGCGGTATAGTGGGAGCAAGTGCTCCATATTTATTACATAAGTTTATTCTGTTGTTTCAAGGGCAACAAACATCATATCGTTGGTCCTACTGCTCAGTGGGTCAAACTCTGTGCAAAAATCCCTTACGGCATATCTCAATGATTCTGCCAATTTTATAACAGTGGTGCTCACTACAGGGGGCCCATTGATCAATTACATAAACTGATAAAAGTTCCTCAGTTGCTAGTCATGTCATATCAGGCTTGCTTTGGCAAGGAATCATCTCAAGACACTGCAACTGTTGAATATGCAGAACTCAAGCTTGCCCTGGACGCTGTGCTTAAATGGAAGAAGGAGTTTCTGCAAGAGGGTTGTATTGATAAGCTGCCTCCGTTTGATTGTGATGGGAACATCCATGGATTCTTTAGATAATTTGAGTATGCAGTAGAAGGAGTTTCAGATTGGCATAAAGCCAAATTATTAATGTCCACCCTGGATGTCAGAAGCACCAACCAAGTTACTTGCTATCTTCCCAACAGTTTTGTTACCTATCAAAAAGTGAAGGATACTGTGTTGTAGTTGTTTGGAGGAACTTCAAAAATGGTGCAGCGAAAGGCTGAGTTTCTAACCATTGGGTTTCACCATAATGAGACCCTCGCTGCATTTGCAGATCAATTTTCATCAGAAGCCCATGTGTTAATTGGGGCAGGAATTTTAACTGAATGTGACATAAGCAAAGCATTGACCTCCGCTGTGAAGCCATACTGTGAGCTTTTTAATGCCATGGCTCCATATTTAGAGGTTGACGTACCTTTGCTCAAACTTGTTCAAATTCTACACCATCTATCCACTACCTTCCCTCCACCAAATATGGAGAAGAAACACATTGCCTCCACCGCTAGCCTTTTTTATTCAGAGGAATTGTCCCTCCCTGTTCAGCATCCAGTTGGCATCCCCTGGGCATATTATTATTACAAGCCTCGCTTCCAACCAAGTTGCCAACAGCAGTTCACCTATTGGGAGGGGCCTGGTTACACTGTTTGATTCCAGCCCAACTTTTGGGGTGGCCCATTTTACAACAATCAAGGACGCAGGTCTTATGGGGTTAATTGCTTTTTGTGCGGTCGCTCTGGGCACCTGGCTAGAAGTTGTCATAATTGTCAGGTCCAGTACCTACCATGGAAGCAGTATAATCAGGGAAAAGTCAGAGCAGAGTAGAGATGGGACTCTCTAACTTTGCTATTCTGACTCAAAACGTCCCACCTGAACCTATTCCTGTACAGTCAGTGGAAGTTTCTCAGTATAATGACGCCTTTCTATATCAGCAGCCAGTTGGAGGGGTAAATGTGCTGACACGAATGCAATTCATGGACATGGCAGAAGCAGGCTCCCAGGAGCAACCAAAGCCTTATGCTTGTCAATTGTTCAATTACCTTTCTACAGATGAACCAGATCCATTAGCTGATGCGCTTCTCTTAAAAGGGGTAAACGTGGCCCTCCTTGTGGATGCTATTGTAAAAGAATACCCTAAAGTGGGTAAGGGTATTATGAGCTTCCTTAGAAAAATGATCCATTAAATGTCCATGTTTTAAAACAATAAGATTCATCTTACTCTGAGTGTACTTAAAGTGACACTGTTATAGCAAAAATCCAAGTTTGTGTGATAATCAATATGGGTGCCCCAATCAACATAGTGTCCACAAAGTTGGTGTCAAAGTTGGCATTAAAACCTGGCGTGGAGCATCATAAGGTGTATGGTACTGCAGGCGCGGAAAGCACAGTCTCTAAAGGAGAATACAGTGTGCTACCTTTGCAGTTTGAGTCAATTGTCATTGTAGCCCCAGCTATAGTGTTACCAAACAATAACTATTCTCTGTTAATTGGAACTGCTTTTATGCGCCACTTTGGGGTTATTGTTGATATGACAGCGGAGACATTTGAAATTCTGGTGCAGCGGATCCCATTCTACTTCAATTCCAGCGGAATTCCAAAGGATCCAGTACATATGAGTCACATTAACCTTGCATATGGTGATTGGGTGGTTTCAGTTTGCTATCAACTAAAGAGCAAGACTTGGGCCCTTCCTCACCAAATTTATGAATATCAAGGCCTACCACTTAGAGCTGATGGCCCTATATCTATTCCCTCTGGACACCAAGTAATCATAAACACTGAGTTAGAGGTGGAAGTGCCTGATGGGCTATGTGGGGTGGTCATTGGGCCCTATAAGCAATCATGGCTTGAGCCTCACATGGCCCAGGCATTATACTTCTGGGGCATGGGGAGATTAAGGTCTTGGTAGCAAATCTTCAGGATAAACCAATGCAAATCCTCTGACACCAAATAGTTGCATATTTACATTTCATCCCAGTTGAAGAGGTCCTCCAGGTTCATGAGTTTAATTCATTGGATGAATTTGGTCTGCCCATTGAATCACAACTTGGTGTAATGGCGGTTGTACCATGTGAAAATTTAATGAGGTTAACAAAAAACCAGAAAGATCAAGTGGAAGCCTTATTTCAAAAAAAAAACAAAGAGATCTTTGATGTTGATGATCATGATTTAGGGTGTGCTCAAGGAGTGATCCATTGAGTAGACACTGGGGATCATTAACACATCATATCTCAGCCAATCTGCTGATCTAGAGCAGCAGAAGAAGTTGTCATAGCAAAAATTAACAAACTGTTGGAGTAAGGAATACTTGAACCATTGAAGAGCCCATGAACTTCCCCTGTCCTAATTACCAAAAATAAGGATGGTACCAACTGGGTAGTAGTAGACTACCACAAGCTCAACAGCATTACAAAAAAGAACTGTTGGATTTTTAACCAGATGATATTCTTCACATAAAACAAGATTAGTATAATAATTAATTGAGGATAATTGCCAATTAGTTTGTTAATTTTAGATTAATAAATAATGATAATACCCCAATTTGTGCTCCCCATTCAGTTGGGTTGAGCTGTCTTGATCTGCAGGATCAAGAAAGTATTGGGCATCATGCCCAATAGAAAATTGGTGAGTCTCAACAATGGTAACTGAGGCTGAGGATGTTGAGATAAATAATATTATCAATTAAGATGATAAATTACTTATATTTGACATCAAAAAAAGTATTGAGAGATGATCCCGATAGTTTTCAGTTAATTTTGACACTGGCAACTTACGCCAATGATGTTGATCCAATTAACACTAAATGTTTAAGCTCAGCTTTTATCCCCACACCAACTTCATGTGAAAATGATTGTGGAATTTTCAGAAGAAAGTCAAATCTCGGAGGTCCATCAACTTATGCCAAGGATGCCAAACCATTTAATATTAATTAAATAAAGTCAAATCATATTTTGACTTTGTGACAGTATTGGGCGGAATCCCTAACAGTATTTTAGGTTTAAATTGGCACCAGCAACTTATGCTGAGGATGTCAATATATTTATTTAATTCAGATTATGATGAATCAAGGATTGACGTAATCATGGACATTTGATGATGATGAGTATTTCCAGTGAGAGTGCTGATGAATACTAATCAGGGAGAATCACCAGTGAGTACTGATGATGCTGGCATACATGCCAATGATGTGGAGAGGCAAGAAATGCTTATAAATAGTTTGATCTACCTCTTAATAAATCTTATCTTCTGTCTTTCCATATTTATCAAGCCTTAAGTTAGCAGTAGTTATCTTAGCTTGTAGAAATGGGACTCAAGATCCCCAGTTGTTAGGTGCTGGGTTAAAACATCTGGAGTGGTCGGCGCAACCAACTCCCAACCTTGAACTAGATGGAAACCCCATGGGAACCTAATCAACTAGCAGCCACAATGATGAACTGGAAAGATTGAAGGGGAGAAACCCTGAGGGAGTCAATAGAGGCTGCTGAACCACAATTGTTAAAAAGTTCCAAAGAGGACCTCTGAGTTATAACAAGTGGTTAAGCCTCAGAAGGAGAAGTTGTTTGGTCTGCTTGGTTGGTGGGTTGCCCTGAGAATTTATAGGGAAAGGTTGCCAATGATTGTGAAAAAGCAAGGGCCAGCAGTCTTCATACTTTTTGGCCTGGCACACTAATGGAGTCACCTAGTATTGAGAATAAAAAATTCTCAACAAGGACTCATACCCCTTGCCACAAATTAATGAAGCATTGGACCAGTTAAGGGGAGCTTGTTACTTCTCCACAATGGATTTAATATCTGGCTACTGGAAGATTGAGTTACCTGTGGCGGAACAAGAAAAATGCGCCATTATCACGTCAAAAGGGCTTTTTCAACCAACACATATGCCACAAAGGCTGTGTAATGCCCCGGCTACTTTCTGACAGGCGATGGACACTATCCTTGGCAACTTGAAGTTGTCATGCATTCTTGTATACCTTGACGATATTAACGTTTTCTCCCGCACATTTTCTGAGCACCTTAATCATTTGGAAGAAGTATTCCGCCGGTTGGCTGAGGCCAACATCAAAATAGAACCCCAGAAATGCCACTTTTTCAAGGATCATCTAGAGTACCTCAGGTTTGTAGTTGATGCAACAGGGCTGAGACCCCAACCAGATAAGATGGAGGCCATTCAGAAGATGACTATGCCATGCAGTAAGCGAGATATACAAGTTTTTTTAGAGATGGTTGGCTACTATCACCGCTTCATACCAAACTTTAGTTGTATTGGAGGTCCGTTGTTTGAGTTATTAAAAAAGGATGCCACGTTTGAATGGACGGAACACTGTCAATGCTCCTTTGATACTCTTTGAACAGCATTGATCAATGTGCCAGTACTACGCTACTCAAATTTTAAAAAAGAATTAATTATACAGACGGATGCATCTCTTTCCTCTGTGGGGTCAGTTCTGTCCCAAAAAGATTATGAAGGGGAGGAGCACCCAGTGGCGTACTTCAGCCAAAGCCTGAATAGCCATGAACATAATTATAATGTGACCAAGTGGGAGTTCTTAGCAGTGTTTTATGCTTACAAGAAATTCATAGTATATTTGCATGGTGTAAAGTTTAAATTTGTAACAGATCACGCCTCATTATGCTGGCTGCAGAACCTTAAGGAGCTTGTGGGCCATCTAGCATGATGGGCCTTTAATCTACAGGCTTACAACTTCAAGATCCTTCACTGACCAGGAGCAAAACACCAGAATGCTGATTGCTTGTCGAGGCTACCAATGATTGCAGTTACAGTGGATCTGAGCGATATTATGTATGACAAGATGCTCAGAGGAAAGTACAATGATAAGCTGCCCCAAATCATCAAGGTGTTGAATGAAATGCGAGCCAGTACTTTCCAGCGGAATAGTGGGTTTTGCAAGTGAATTGGCAACTCAACAGTAAACTTTCTGCAACCCTCAATGCAGCCTAACATTATCATGAGCGCACATAGGGCAGTTGGGCATGGTGGTGTGCGCAAAACGTTGGAATTATTATGACCTTGGTATTAGTGGGAAAGCATGAACTTTGATGTGCTTGATACTATCTCCTCCTATCACCAGTGCCAAGTGGAAAAGCCATTCCACCGGAAGACCTCATACCAGTTAGTGAAGCTGCACTTTTCTTGGCATACGGTTTCCCTTGATGTCATTGGCACTCTGCCAACAGGAGCTAACTGGTCCAAGTATATCATGGTGGCAATTGACCACTTGACCATGTGGTTTGAGGCGCGGGCCATTCAGTATCTGGGGGCAGTTACTGTGGTTAAGTTTGTAATGAAATGCATCATTCAGCGTCATGGCTGCCCGCAGTTTATCCTTACTGACAATGGCATAAATTTTATCTTTCAAATACTTCCCAAGCTCAACGAAATGATGGCCATCCACAGGGTTCTAACAACCCCATATCACCCCAAGTCCAACAGAATAATTAGATGGGTCAATGGGACCCTGGTGAACATACTACAGAAGTTGGTTATGGATAGGACCTCTGATTGGAGTACCCTCCTTTCTACCCTGGTGTTTGCCTACAACATTAGCTACCATTCTGCCATGGGGAAAAGCCCATTCCAATTGCTTTATGGATGGCATCCCGCTCTGCCTGCACTTCTATATGCTTGTGTAGAGGACACCGGTGTAATGGAGCTGCAACACTATTTGACTGCCCTAACAAATACGCTGATTAAATTACAAACCAAAGCATACTCATTCAGCTTAGCCATGAAAATCAAAAACCAGGATGCTGATCAGATACGGCGAATTGGCCTAGCCTAGTTCAAAGATGGAGACATGGTTCTATTCCATGATCAACATGGGTTTGGGTGGAAACACAAGTTGACCAGTTTATGGATTGGGACATTTGAAGTTATTGAGAAGACAGGTATGGATGCATATACCATCAATGACCTCTCTAGCAGTTGGATCATCAACTGAGTGCATGCAAAGTTCCTCCAGTAATATAAAGAATAGGAGCCTTATTGTCCAGTCAAAGGGGGGTGTAATGTCGCAATTCTGATATGACTGGATGATAAGCCCTAAGTCAATATGGTGAAACGGAAGGAATCCACTGAGTTTAATATGAGTTATAATTATTTGAGCGCCTCAAAATGAGGCGATATTGTGTTGTTGGAAAATCACTTTGAATTAGGCGATTGTGAAATTAATGGTTGAAGAATTGACGGAATCCTTGAGATATGGCAAATTGAATTACTAAGCCATGAAAGAGGTATCATCTGAAGTCACTATGATATAAGTGAGATGAGATGATTGAGAAAGTAGGTTGTTAATAGTTTAGAGTGAGCAGAACAGTGAGGATCCGCTGTAGTTATTATATTAAATAAAAGTGGTATAGTGGGAGCAAGTGCTCCATATTTATTACATAAGTTTATTCTGTTGTTTCAAGGGCAACTATCATCATATCATTGGTCCTATTGCTCAGTGGGTTGAACCCTGCGCAAAAATTTTTATGGCATATCTTATTGATCTCTAATTTTATAACAGCCTGAATTACCCATGTTTTAATTATAAAATCTTGATATGTTTTACCATCATAGACCAGAAGGTCAGCCTAACAAGCTTGACATTACTTGTTCTTTTCTGTATCAAATTATTCACAAAGTTGACTCTGATTATATTGCTGATTTGATCCATGGATCTGCAGTCAATTGAGTTCATGTTCAATTTCTTAAGCCATATATACCCTCTTAACAGGATCTTGAGAAGGGAATTATCAGACTTTGGAAATTAATAGAGATGAGATTGAATCTACTTCTCAGGAGGATTACCTCCAGAGTTAAGTTAATTGATTAAGGAGACATTTCTACACAAAAGTCTCAATTGGTGGAATTTTCATCTACCCCAAAGTGACAGCTTCTGATTTAAATGAACAACCTCCAATTTTCTCTAAGAAATCATCTCTAATAGCATCCCAACAATGGTTGATTAAAGCTTTTGTATGAATAGAGCCTAAAGGTCTATCTCATTAAAGACAATTCCAAATTCCTATAGGTATTAAGTTTTAATTAAAATAAAAATCACTTATTTTGTCTTAAGATAATTTTGTTTATTTTTTAGGATTCTTTAATAAAGACTTGTTGAAGAATATCCTTTCTCCTAGATCTACAGCTTCAAGCCTTCTTTTTTCAATTCCTAGATCAGTTGACTACTTTTCCATTGCCTTAAGAGATATCAGACTCAGTCAGTTGGCTATTTTCCCATGTCTCAAGACCTCTATCTTTTTAGAAGAAAACTCCATACCTTTATTGAATCTTTAAAGAAAGATAATAAGAGAAAGAGGAGAGGCGGAAATAGGGCTTTTGGCCAGGTATATAAAACTGAGAGAAGATGCCAATAACTAGGTAGCACCTCTGACCATTCCTAGTTGACAATTGCCATCACTAGCCATTGTCCAAACGATGGCAGGCTTATGTGCCATTATATTTTAAAGAAATGATGCCCTGTCATGTTCAATGAGTGACCTGGGGGTAAAAGCCAGTCGTGAGACTTTAAACATTCAAGGACAAAGCGTGAGAACTTAAAAATCCACGTGCGCTGGTCAGAGAACATCTGAGTTGTTTTACTTACCATTAGTTTGTAATGGGCTCTTATGGCTCAGCTGCTTAGCCACAATCACTGAGTGTACAACCCATATTAATAATGATAAAAAAGGCTTCAATTGGGATCAGTTAATTTCTAAGCTACTTCATAAAGAAAAGCTCTTTACAGAGATGTAAATCAGGCGACAGCTGCTTGCTGGATAGCAATAGCCTCATTATAGATCAGTATATCTGAAACATACTACACTCAAAAATAGCAGTGGGCAATATCAGCCTCAGACTAAACGCTTACCAGGAAACCCTTTTTAAGGATACCCAGGTCACAGTGTTTGCCCACTCTTGCATGGTGCAAAATCCATCAAGTGATTGAGCGCTGGTTAGAGATTATCAATTTTTCAATTGAGGCCTCCAACCTTTCCTTGATATTGTAGTTGGTGTCATGGCCCTCCACCACCCAATAATTAAGGGTTTATGGTAGAAATATTGGATTTGGTGGTGCCTTTGAGTGTTCCCCAAATCAGTTTGGCGAGTTTTTGTAAAGGATAAAATTGACCTGTCAGCAAATTCATAACCATCCAGTTCCGCTCAACCCCTTTGTAGAAGTGGTCATTGCTGTGAATTGAGATTCAGAATCCTACCTTATTTAATCTTCATCTCCCAGTAGTATGCAAATGATCATCTACATAACCTCACAGCCAGGTTAAATAGCCTCCATAATTGGGGCGGTGATGCTGGGAAGGCAAGTGTGGGTGAAGCAGCATCCACTCCAAAGAAGCGTTAATTGAGAGGTTCTGGGACCCCCTATACCAGTGCTCAGTTAATGCCCCACGTGAGCATGGAATAGCACATGTGTGACAGTAACATTGGAAATAATTTAGCCAAAATTAAGCGGACATGTACTTTGAACTTTAAAAGGTCCATACCCCCTTCACTTTTGGTTTTAGCCAGAGTGTCAAATCTAATAGGCGCCACATGGGCTTTTTGCCACAGGAGGCGTGGATGAGTGAATTGATCTCACCTTTCAAGAATGGCTCAATGGCAGAACGTGGGCCGCATATTAGAGCTTTGAAATTATAAAGACATTGAGCGCTTGAATTTTCCCTCAATTTTTGATAAAGCGTACTTCCTGAAGGACAAATGGGCTAACATGCTAGAAAGCACCGCTTTCTCAATTGCCTCAACCGCTGGCCCTGATTCAGTAAAAGAATTCCCAAGTACTGAAATGGCTGTGTGGGTGCTAAGGTAGTGAGACCAGATGGCGACATGAAATGCAGTTTTCCAACTTAACAACTACAGCCTTATCTATATTAACTTTTGCGTTAAACGCCAGTTGGTTAAGGGCAAGAGTTACTTCAACACCATTTAGGGTCTCTGTCAGGCGTCAGGGGACATCACTAAAGGCACAAGAATTTGATGGCAGGGTTTCAAAGTGTGCAGTATGGATGAGTTTTTATTACAAATAAAATAAGAATTTAAGAAAACTTTTCTTTCTCGTTGCAAACACTTTTGCAACCTATTCAATTCAAGACTAAATCTAGTTTGATAATCTCACAGAGGAGATTAGTTTGCGCCCATGTCTGGGAGCAGTTGGGCAAGCAAGGCAAGAGGAGCAGGCGGAAGGCCCGCGGCCTCCAACATTCAAAAACGCCCCGGAGAATCTGGTGGAATAGACAAAAATCCCAAAAACCTGGCGGTCACAATTTCCCCAGAGATACTCACGTGGCAAGCACGATGCAACCAGTACATCAACATGCCACACTCCCAGCCACTTTCATTGGTGGAATTCGGAGTCCATGTGTATCTGGACATCCAAAAAACAGCCTTATGGGAAAAATTTTGTGAAGATGTACACAAAATTTTCCTGACTGCGGTGTATGTTGCACCTCACTCCATGTCGCGTGGTTGGCTGGACCTAGGTTTCAAAAGCAAAATAGCAGCAGACAAGGCTGCAGCGGTGCGCATAGTGGTCGACCTCCCTGAAGGGCAACGGGTCATTGAAACCAAATGCACCAGATGGACAAAATCAAGCCAAATTTTCCTCACGTTTGACTTTTTGCCTACTACGGTAAAACGTGACATTTTGGAGCAACACCTAAAAGATGGTCTCGCCATATATGGCAAAATACAATCTTTTGAAATTCAATGTTTCACGCTGATGCCACACCTGTGCACCGGCAAAGCCATCGCAGTTCTGACCCCAACTGAGGAGATCACGAAGGACCTAACCCAGATCCCGCACTCCACCTTTATTGATATTGTGGGGCATACCACCCACCCATTCTGGGTAACCGTGGACAGCGCGCCCCCATTTGCACCCACTGTGATGCGTTTGGCCATAAGGCGCACGCATGCCCCATCAAGGAGGGCGTCACATTCCAAGAGCACCCCTCAGCGGCCATGGCCAGCGGAGAGGCGCACTACAAACCAACCGTAAGCACCAAGGAGGCTTTCCCGTGGGGAGCACAAGGCTGCTACCTATTGGTAAAGCCCATCTCCCCGCAGGAGCAGAAGAAGGCCAAGCAGGCCCATAGGGCCGCGGCCAAGGAAGCAGCCAAGGCCACCACCACCATCCCACACTCACAACGCCAGGAGGACATGGAGACCTTTGCGGTGGAAGTGACTCAGGAATCCATCACCCAATCAGATTGGGAGGCCCATGCTGAGTGGGCCACTCAATCTGAGGATCTGATGGGAGATTTGATCTCACCCAATCGCTGCACCCAAGCTCTGGTTAAAACTGACTTGGGACCTATCCCAACTGAAAAAAAAATTTTGACCCACTTGATGGTGCACTGAACTTATCTGCACCGCAAAAATTTGTCCGATGTCAGGAAAACAAAAAGTGAAGGCCAAAGCCAATGCGACTCTTTCCACAAAAATTAACAAAAACCCCAATAGCGTTGCTGCTAACACCCACGCTGCTGTGAAAGCCCATGGGGACCTTGAAGAGGCTGGTGGTCCCAGGGGCCCACCCCCTCACACCTAAGGTGCGATAGGGGAAACCTTCACTCTAGGGATGCTGAATATCGCCGGACTCAAGGCCTCCCCATCCCAGGCTAGGAAACTGAGTTTTTTACAACACAATTTACCCATGGATATCCTGGCCATCCAGGAGTCCCACTGTCCACGAGGTTCCAAGGAAGCTTGGAAAACAATGCTCCTCCCATCCCTATCCTTTTGGTCAAAGCACTGTAGGGTGCTAATTCAGAAAAATAATTTTTTCAAATTCACATCCTCAGAAACATTCCTAAATGGCCGAGTGCTCATCTTCACCTTCTCATGGGCCAACGTTGCACACGCAATCATCAACATCTACGCCCCAAACAGTGCACATGAGTGTTGGGAATTTTTCTCGTTGGTCAAATCCCTCCCACTACCCCTGATTCTTTCCTAGTTGGCAACATGGACTGTTGGCTAACTCACCAACGGACCGGTGGCCACCCTCACCCCACGCCCCACAGGGTCACATAGAACTATATGTTCTAAAAGCCACCCTTGGGTTAATGGATGCGCTTTCATGACATGCCCCACTGCTCAAAAACATGACGCGTCCCCATGTCCACAACGGCCAATTAAGGTCCATGACCTGCATCAACCTTATTCTAATGCTGGCAAAATTCCAACCCCACATCTCCCACTTCAAAACAATGAAAATGGAATTCTCCGACCACCAACTGGTCTTGATAACCTACCACTTACCCGTCACAGTTGCAAAGGCCCCCACATTGGTGCAAAATCTGCCCCCCAAGCTCGCGTCACCAGGATTTTCCACGTGGGTGGAAGAGGCAACTTTGGCAAAATCGTTTGTTGCACCATTTTGTGTGGACCCCATTTCCACATGGGCAACTTTTATATAGACACCATCCGCCACTATCGCCATCTCTCCTCCAGATGCTCATGAGCCACATCGGCGGTTATCTCGCGCGTTCTGGCGGAATTGGCCCACTTGGAGTCCAACATTCCAGCCACAGGATACATCCCTGCATGGGGCCGGAAGTGGGCGGAGGCAGCCACCCACCTCAACGCACTCAAAAGGCAACACAAACATCAGGTTTGTGTCCAATACAGGGCCACACGCATCACTAAAGGTGACAAGTGCACTGCATACTTCTTTAAAATAATTTTGCACCACGCCAGAGTGTGGCCTGCACACAGGTGTGAAGATCAGATAATTCCATTGCGGACACACCAGCTGAGGTAGCAATCGAAATGCAAAAAATTACTCCAAGTTATACCAAGCTGAACCAATTCAGCCGGCCAAAATGGCAGAATTTTTCGACCTAGCTCATATCCACACCATTTTCCAATACCCAGAAATAATGAATTTAATTACTCCAAACAAATTATGGACAGCCATTCGCGGTGCGCCAAACTGAAAATGCCCAGGCCCAGATAGCATTCCATATGAGTTCTACAAAAAATATATCAAATATATATCCCCATTGCTGCTAGCCTCACTTAACCAAAGCCTGTTGGAAACGCGCCTCCTACCAGGAGGATATGAGGCCTTTACTATCACACTCTTCAAGAAAGGGGATAAGCTAGACTTAGCCAACTGGCGCCCCATTTCTCTAACAAACACAGACACCAAAATTTTAACCAAAATCATGGCTAACCGTTTAGGTACTTTAGCATCTGCCACCATCTCCCCAGAACAATTCGGTTTCATCCCCAGAAGGTTGATTTGGGACAACGTGCACTCTGTGGCTAATGTATGTCAGTCCACAGCCTCTGGGGCACTTGTATTCTTGGACCAACAAAAGGCCTATGATAGAGTAAACTGGGAATACCTTAGGGCCTGCCTCCATCAATTCCGCCTACCCCCCGCTTCATAAACTGGGTGATGCTGCTCATGGAATCTGCGACAATGGCAGTGCGTGGCCCAGGCTTCCTAATGGAAGTAGTCCGCCCTCAAAGGGGCCTGCGACAAGGGGACCCCCTCAGCCCACTCTTATACAACTTCAGCCTTGACCCACTACTGCGAAATGTGAATGCCCAACTCACTGGGGTCCATGTGCCAGGCCAAACCCCAGTCAAGATGATGGCATTTGCAGATGATTGCGTGGTGGGGGTGTCTAATAACAAAGATGCACGCGCGCTTGAAGTCCTCATCCAGGAATATTCCCAGGTAAGCAACGCGGCACTGAACGCCTCCAAAACCGAAATCATCCTCCTTGGTCGGTTTCAGAACTGCTGGGCCCCAGAAATTAGTTCCCAACCCGGCCCATCTGCTCGCCCACGTCCACGCCTTACTAACTCAACACACACCGCTCCACTGGTGCTCCCCTTCGTGCCACGTCCTACCATAGGACTGGTGCGCCATTCGGGCATTTGGATGGAGGCAGGCGGATATGCGTCAGCAGTAATGGAGTGCCAAATACTGGACAACGTGACAAAGCGAATCGCCTCTCTCAGAGCCCACCCTACTACCCTCACTGGCAGGGTTGTTCTTGCCAACTCTATGCTCCTATCCAAAGTCTGGTTCGGAGCCCACGCCATCCCCTTCTCCCCAAGCTTCTTCAAATCCCTGTATGCTTTGCTGCAAGGATGGCTTTGGTCAGGCCGCCCTCCACCAGTACAGCTAGAGGTCATGTTTGGCCCTCATCATCAAGGTGGCATGGGCCTGCTTGACTTCAAAGCCCATGCTGCCAAGATCCTGGGCACCTGGATCGCGGCCGTCACCACTCCTACACTCCCATCCCAACACTGGTCCTGCGCTGCCCCTCCAACTTCTCCTGAGCCTTGGGCCTCAACAATCCATCAAACCCCCACTCCCTGATGAAATACCTCACATCACACACATCGGCCACAGGTCCTCACGGGACTAAAACCCACTACAAACGAATCCTACTCTCCATGCAAAGCGCAGAGTGGAGAATTCGTATTAGTGGACATACAACCTGAAGAGGCCGCCCCTCTCCTCAGTTCACACAAGAGGTACAGGGGCCACCCATCCATGATGGCGTGATCCCCATTCGACCCCATGTCCTATCCAGGGTGGACTACCTGGACATGATGGACATCCCTTATTCCACTGAGACCCAAAAGACTATCTGGAAATACACACACCATCCTCTGTTGCAGCCTCAAGTCCACTCCCATGTGTGCGCTGCCTGAGGCAGGTGTATCATACAGCTGAGCGCTCTAACGCTTTACACTCATCCTGTGTCGTGTGTGGCCAGTATGGAACGCTGTTCCACCGCCTGGAGAAGTGCCACACCTCTAAAGTGATATGGCGCGAAGTCCAACGTCTACTGGGCCAGGATCAAATGCATCCCTTCAGTCTGTCAAGAGATATGTTTGCTTCCGCAATGGCCTCCCCCTTTCACCCTCCCTCCGTGCTCTGGTGGTTGTAATCGCGCATTTGGACTATCCACACGATCGTCTTGGATGCCATCACAGGCTCCACCCCCACCCTCCCAGAAGCTGTCCACAGATTCTGGTCTCATTTGGTGGACCACTTTCTAGTGTGGATGTTTGGATACCTCCCACCGCGTCGCTGACAGCTGGTCTCCTCCTGGTTCCCAGTCTGGTTCATCAAATCAGACCCCTTCCTCCACACGTGCTCAATAGTGGCTATGGCCCCTTCACACGTTCCCTCCCCTCCCCATAAGTGGCGTTCCCGCTGGCAACAAGAGATAGCATCGCTTCTCTGGGGTGCCTCCCCTGGTACTAAGTTTATCTTTCCTGAGTCATATTTGGAAGTGTCCGTCCCATGGTCAGCCTTCCCCACAATAAATTTAAAACATGGGATCAGACTCTTCCTTGGGGATGAGTCACTGACCCTGTGGGAGAAAACATTTGAGGCACAGCCCTCACTTTTCCCTCATGCGGTGTACATAGCCACCAACAACATGGCCATGGCTGGATCAATATTGGTTTCAAAACAGCGAATGCCGCAGCAAAAATCTGCATGGAAATTTCCCTCCCTGAGGGCAAAAAAATTGTGCGCACTGCGCGCACCAGATGGAACAAAGTGAAAACTTTGTTCATCTCCTTTGACTCGCTCCCCACCAACCTTCCTCATAAGGTAATTGAGGAGGAGCTCCGCAAAGGTCTCGTGGCCTATGGAGAAATCCAACAACTCAAATTACAGAAATTTCGCTTAATGCCTGACCTGTTCACGGGCAAAGCTATTGCTGTAATCAACCTCTTCCCAGAAGTGGAAGAGGATTTATTCATAATTCTCTGTGCAGCAGAATTTCACTTTGCAGATGGGGGCCAGTCAGCTGCATTCTGAGTTACACCAGAACGCGCACCACCTATTTGCAACCACTGTGGCTCACTGGGCCACAAGGAACATGCATGCCCTGTAAAAGAGGGCTTAATGGAAAATGATTTTTGTGAAGAAGCTATGGATGAAGATAATGAAAACTTCGCCAAAATGACTGATGGCCACCACCCATTCCGCTAGGGTGAAGATGGACTATACTCCATCATGGACCCAGTTACAAGTAAACAGCGTAAAGCAGCACAAAAAGCCCGCAATAGAGCAGCGGCTGAGGCGGCGGCACACGTGGAATCTGCCATTAACTACGGACCAATCAGGAGGATATTTCGGATATTCACCAAACCAACCAATCAGAACAATATGCCCAGGTCAAAAATTTTCACAGTAACCAGACTGAGCCACAAAGCGTCATCAGTCATGCACATACTGAGGAACAATGCAACCGCAATTTGGGTGAAAATGCGGTGCACAATGCAACAAAGTTGAACCTCAAAAATATAAAATCCAATCAACAACCCGCATCAAATTAATATGAGACCTGTGCAGGAAAAGTTGACACAAATGCAAAAAACCGCAATTCCCTTAAATTGTTGGGTCAGATCAAGGGAACCAACAATGGCAGTGAAAGAGTTGGAGTACAGACGTGGAGCATGGCCAAAATGAGCCGCGGTGGGATAGGACCAGAGGGTCCTCCCAACCACTCCTGAGGCGCCGTGGGCACCTCAGTGTCAATAGGGATGTTAAACATTGCGGGAGCCAGGGCTCAAACGTCCCAAGCCAAAAAGCTGGACTTACTTCAAAAACCCCTTATAGACATCTTAGCCATTTAAGAAACCCACTGTCTAAAAGGGGAAGAAGGATCTGGTCATCCAGGGTCTCACCATCACAATAAGTATGGACGTCTCACTGTGGGGTGATAGTCCAAAACAACAAAAAATTTAAATTTACAAAATCATCATCACACTTGCATGGTCAAGTCCTGGTAGCAACAATCACATGCCAAGATGAAATAATTTCGTTAGCATGTATCTACACACCGTGCACTGCAACTGAGAGAAAAAAAAATTTGAAAAAATTTCTACTCTTTTACCCTCCCACCAGATATCATCATGTTAGGTGATTTCAACTGCTGGGATAACCCCAATCTAGATCGATGGCCTAATCCCAGGGGATACTCACCTGGACACATTGAATATCACACAATGAAGGCATCTCTTGGCTTACAGGATGCTCTTCCCATCAATTCACCATTTCTTCCCCACATGACAAGACCCAACATATGTGAGGGACTGCTCATATCAATGAGTCGTATTGACCACATCATCATCCCACAATCCCACTGCTCAAGAATCTCCAAATTTACAACAAAAAAGATCAATTTTTCTGATCACCAATTAGTTATGGTGCAGTTAGAGTCAACCCAATCCCACACACAGGTATCACCTTGGAGAAAGCTTCACCCAGAAAATATAAAATTGCCAGAGATATCTGACTGGGTTGAAAACAAGGCTACAAACCCAGAATTCACAGCCCCATTCACTTCAGATCCCATTGGAACATGGGAAAATTTCATAAAAGATTTAATCAACAAAACCTGACATATTGCATCACACAAGTACACCGCGGACACAGCCACAATCAAGTGTACCTTGGCAGAACTAGACCACCTGGAAACAAATACTCTGAGATCTGACTATAGCCCTAATTGGGGATGCAAATGGGCAGAAATTTCAGCCCGACTTAACAATCTCATCTTCAAACACCAACACAGAATCAAAGTATCAAACAAAGGTAATTTCATAAAGGAAGATGAAACCTGTTCAACATACTTTTTCTGCCAATTCCACTCCCGCAGAAACCAGCCCATGTGCACACAGGTCCACAAGACCAACGGCACTGTGGCAACTGACCCTGAGGAGGTCAAGGCAGAAGTACACCGCTATTACACCGAATTATATTGTGATATGCCAACAGATCCACAAAAAATTAAATAATTTATTCAGACTGCCAAGATACAAAGTACACCACCAAATTACAATATACTATCCCTCATTACATGGGAGGAGCTTTGGGAAACAATGCGCGGTGCACCACGTAGGAAATGCCCAGGGCCTGATGGGATACCCTACGAATTTTACAAAAAATATTTTCAACAAATCGCCCCCCTCCTATTGGCGTCAATGAACCAGAGTTTGTTGGAAACACGCCTATTACCAGGAGGCCATGAATCCTACGTTATAACCTTGTATAAAAAGGGTGTCAAGTTGGAACTGGCCAACTGGCGCCCAATTGCACTCTCCAACACTGACACAAAAATTCTAACAAAAATTCTAGCAGCTAGATTAGGCGCAATTGCATCTGACGTCCTATCACCCAACCAGTTTGGGTTTATACCAGGGCGTTCAATTTGGAACAACATACACCCTGTTGCAAACATTTGCCAATCCAAAGCAACTGGTGCCCTGGTCTTCTTGTATCAAGAAAAGGCTTATGACCGTGTTAGCTGGCCATACATAAAAGAATGTCTACATGCCTTCAAACTCCCACCAAGATTCATAAAATGGGCGATGCTCCTAACAGAATCTGCAACCATGACTGTATGCGGCCCTGGATTCCTAACAAACAATATCAAACCATACAGAGGGCTCAAACAAGGGGATCCCCTCAGCCCACTGCTATACAATTTCAGCTTTGACCCGCTCCTCCAAGTAACTGACTCACATCTCATGGGGATAATCGCACAAGGACAACCAACAGTCAAGATACTGGCCTTTGCAGATGACTGTGTAGCAGGTATAGCAAACAATGAAGATGCCCAACAGCTGGAACACACTCTATAGGAATAATCCAAGGTGAGCAATGCATCGCTCAACAAAAGGAAGACAAAAATTATCCTCTTAGGCAAATACACATACAATTGGGCCACAACAACAAAACCTCACACCAACACTCGAAGAAAAAACCCAACTAATTTACCCTTTGCAACACCTCCCACCACCACTCCTGTCAGACACCTTGGAATCTGGCTAGAATCAGGGGTATGCTAATGAGACAATGGAAAGTAACCTGTTACAACGGGTTTCCAAACGCGTAGCCTCCCTCAAGGGGAGAACCCCAGGACTAACAGGACGAGTTACAGTTGCTAACTCGCTCATCCTCCCAATACTGTGGTACCAGGCCCATGCGATAGCCTTCTCACCTACCTTTATAACCTCAATTTGCGCACTTATCCAGGGCTGGCTGTGGCCTGGCTCTCACCCTCCTATACGGATGGAAACACTATTTGGCCCACGCTCAAGCGGAGGCATGGGACTAATATATTTTGAGAGCCATGCCAATCACATCCTAGGTACCTGGATAAAGGAAATCTTTGCTCCAGACCTCCCGCAACAACATTGGTCCAGAGCAGCAAGGACTAACTTTGCACAGGCGCTCAAATTAACCAACCCAATAGTCCACCCAGACTACTTTCATACCTTGCCAAGCACCCTACTGCAACAGGTCTGCATGGAACCTCCCCTCATTTCAAACATATCCTCCAAACTATCCGCCGTATGGGATGGACCATAGAGAACATGGGTACTATACAGGGAGGGGATGACCCAGCCCCCAATTCAAATTAAGAAACCCAGAAAACCACCCCCAGAGGGGATATGCTCATAACAACCCCAAGCATAGCTAGGATAGAAATCCTAGATATGCTGGACATTCCCTATGATTTAACCACACAGAAAGCAATGTGGAAAATGACACACCACCCACTCCTACAGCCAAGGATAAGAGCAAACGCCTGGCGCTGTTTGAGAAGGACCTATAGGTTGGCGGACCGCTCCAACTCCCTCCACAAAACATGTGCAGTATGTGGAGGGGAGGGATCCCTACATCACCGCCTAGAAACATGCCCCCCAACCAAAGCTATATGGCAGGAAGTCGCATACCTGCTCAAGATTCAAAACGAACAGGAATTCTCGATATTAAAAAGTATCTTTGAGCTCCAGATTGAGTCACCAATCCCATCTACCCTCTGCTCTCTAATAATACCCATTGCAATGTGGACAATACACAAAATTGCATTAGATGCGTTCAAGGGCACGGTCTCAACCATTCATGGGGCTATTAACAGATTCCATGTCCACTTACTAGAGCACTTCCAAGCCTGGCTCTATGGATATATGAGACCAAGACAAAAAGCGCTCATAGAATCATGGTTCCCACTCTGGTTCCTCCACACAGACCCTTTCCTTCACACCTGCTCCATAGCAGGGGAAACCCCCTCAGAGTAGTGCACCAACCCCCCATACCTGGCAGTCCCACTGGCAACAGGGGTAACTTGAGTACCCTGGGGTGCCCAATTTTTATATTTGTTAGTTATTCTCTTAGTTTCACATATATTTGGTAATGTATGTCCCTTGGTCGGCTTACCTCAGTTAAATAAAAATAAGAATTTAATTAAATATAAGTTAACTACTAAATTCTGTTTGAAAAGTATTTTTTATACTTTTGAAAACAAAAGAAAATTCAGGATTACTAGGTATTTGTGAAGAGTAAATATTGATCCTTTAAGTGATAAACCCATTTTGTCCCACCTGTAAGGTCAGCTGAGCTTCTTGATCTCTTACTAATGCTTTAAAGCAACAGTTGATTAAAATATTGGGTTTATGTGGTGTAGATTTAGGTAGAAAATTGGATTGAGTTGGGTAAAGGGATTCCTTGAAAGTTGTGGAGCAAAGGGAAGGTTTTCAGCGCTCATGGTTTTATTTTATCTGTGTGGCAGAATCCTGAGGTTAAAAATGGTAAAACCTTTGTTGGATGGATCAGTGAATTCAAAAAAGGTTAAGAAGTAAGTAAAGCAAAGGGAAAATAAAAATATATGGAATATTAACAGAATTTAGAGTAATTTAAGTAATACCCCAAATTCAAATTCTAAATTGATGACATATGATCAAATCTTAATTTAGGACTTTTGGGACCATTTGGGCATACCAAGAATTATTTACAATATTTTAGTACTGTTGATCTCCATGAGCAAGGCTTTCACCAAACATAGGAAGAATCCCAACAGTCACTCTTGGTACTGACCTCCACTGTGGTGTCATTGCATAGGCTTGCATCCTGACTGGGGCTTAATTGTGTTGGATGATGCCCCATAATTTTGATTCCACTACTGCCAATAGGATATTTTATGCAAAGTTAAGTAAAATGGGGGACATAGGATCGCCTTGTCAGAGGCCCTGTCTGGTCAGAATTGTATCAGATAAACCATTATCTACAATAACCTTAGTAGTAAGGCCAATGTAGAATATCAATCCTGGTGATAAAGTTGGAAGGGATTCTGATGGCATTCATTCCTTCCAGTGGGAATAGCCATGATACCTGATTGTAGGACTTCTTCATGCCTAAAAAGATGAGATAGCCATTCTTAGACCTGCACGAGTCCTCCAGAACGTTTTGGACTGAACATATACTTCAGATAGTTCTCCATTCAATGAATCTATCTTGTGTGTATGGATGGTCTTTGGGGTGGTATGCGTCAGGCAGTTTGAAAAGATATGTGTAAGAAGTTATAATTAGCATACATAAGTACAATAAGGTGCCAGTTCTGAAGGTTCTATTGAGATCCTTTTTTGTAAAACAGCACAGTTTTGGGTCTTGTGGCCCCTTGGATTTGACATTTGTAAAAAAGCAGTTGTTAAAGAAATAGGAAAGTTCCAGTACCACCCTGTTGCGTATCACATTATCATTTCCACGTGCATTTTTTCAAAGCTGGGGCCTTACCTTTAGGTGCTTCCTTGAGTGCTCGTTTTATCTCACCAACTGTAAGCTCAGCTATAAGATTTTGCTTGTCAACAGGCAAGAAACACTGAAGCACTGGTTGAGCCAGGGCAAATAGGGTCTCAGTCGCCATAATATTTGGTTCACAAGAGTGTAAGATATTGACGCAATCCCACTTGACTTCACATTTAATTATTCCAGGGTCATTGGAAATAACGCCTTAAGGGGCTTCTACCTGGCTTATCTTGGCTCAACTACAGATTTCTTTGATACAAGCCAAATTCTCCTTGGTCATTGTCCAGAAGGTTTTGATGGTGGAAGGATGCACTCTGCTGGTGTTCTTTATCTTATTTTTAAGGAGTCTTTGATACTGTTTGAGCATTTTCCAATACTTGCACCACCAGTATTCCTGTCCCAATGCACTCACTTCAGGATAGTTAGGGCATCCTATAGCTGTTTTGTGGCAGCAATTTGCTTGTAGGTTTTTGCTCTTTTCTAATTGTCACTATCCTGCATAATATTATCCTTAATTTTTTTAAAAATCAGAAGTTGAGGGAATCAATTCCTGACTGCTGATCTAGGTAATCTATGACCTCATGGACACCACTTTTGGCAGTGCAGCACCAATTTGGGTCTTTCAATGGAGAAGGAGATATCTACCACTCCCAAGGTGGTGGGGTGTCACCCAAATTGATGGCCACCTGAACGATCATATTGTCACTCTCTGCATTTATCGAGATCTCGTTGTTTAAAGTAAATTGTCTGAGGTCAGATGAGACTATGACAGAATCCAGTCAGGAACCATTTAATGTCTCATTGCGTGAATTGTGCTCCCACCACATAAGGTTCATGGGGTTACCATTTCTCATCTATCATAAGACACCCCCCAATGTCACAAGGTATGCTAACATATTATCTGCCATATTTTGTAGCTGCCCACAGGCTGGAACGTATTCCTGCTCACGTTTGTCTTAAAGTTCAGGTCACCTGCTGTAAGTTGTGGCATTGGTTTGCACTTCCAATAGGAACTGCCAGTATTTTCAGTTTTATGGGGTTGTATGTTGTATATACCACACACATGGAGGCTTTTACTAGTACGCTTGTCATGGGCCATGGCCATAAGAATTCTGACAGTGTGGGTCTACTCCACAAATTCCAATTCTATATTTTTGTTTAACGCAACGATCGCCACATGGTCTAACCAAAGAGAATAACATTTAATTTGAAGAGACCACAGTGATGCTTGGGGTCTCTGTTTGAACCAGGGACCAAATCATGCTGATTGTGGGCCTGAGTTTCAGATATTAAAATAAGTCAATATAGTTATTAATTTTAAAATGATGCATTTTCATTGTCCAAGTTCATATGTTAGCCAACCCCTTAGCATTAGTGGTTACACTGATCATTGATGATCAAATGACCCATGTGTAAGAGGTTTATCATGATTGTGCATCAAATCAAGGATGGAAGTTGGTTCTAACAGTGGAAGTCACTGAAGCTAAGTGTTGGTCTGGAGTCATATGACAGGTAATATATATCAGAAATAGAATCTTGGTGCCAGTCATGGTAGGCACTGGATGCTCGTTTGCCATACCAGTCTCTTTATCAATTTGAGGAGAAGATGGCTTTAGCACAAAGTAAGGTTTTTTGCTTCAAAGAGTGTGGGTGAGCAGAATAATTAGCATTGGTCTCTGACTGATCTTTGAGATCAAAAAGAGGTTGCCAACTGACCTTTAGATACTTCTTGTAATGAATAAGTCAGGATTTCTGCACTTCTTACATATGACTGATGTGCTTTGCCGATGAGGGAAAACTTAGCAGGGGGCCAAGTTATTAGTTCCTTTTTCTTTACAACTCATTTAGGGCTTTTTTGGCCCCACCTTTTGCAAATGTACTTCTCCTTTCTACGCCCACTCCGCCTGGGTGAGATGGCTTAAGGTGATACAGAGCATGGCTTCTCATCCATTTAATAGGATTCCATGTTAGGATTAGTAAATGGCTAATCATCTGCTCCAGATGCTTTGTCATTTCATGCGCCCATACTTCTTTATGGGCCACATCCAGCTCCTGCTGCTGGCGCTTCATATCAGTAACCTATAATAGGTTGTGCGGATGCCACTGTTTGGCTTTAGGACTAAGGAGTTTTTTGGACTCAACCTTGGTGATCCCAATGGCATAGTCATACTTGTAATCATAGGATGTTTTGCCTTTCTTTATGATGGCACTGTGCCATCATGTGTCTCATTTGTAAAAAAAATGACAGACCTGTTTGGGATCCTATTGTTCCATGTAGATCACCCATTGGAGGCTTGAAATATGGATAAACTGAGGAAGAACAATTTTATTTGGTTTCATCCAGGGTGCAGGATCATACAGGGCTTTCACAGTATTGGATTGAAGAAGCTTGACAATACAATCTTCACCAGTTTGCCAAAATTTTTGTACATCATTGTAATATGATAGGCTGGTGAAAATTGTCTCATGAACCCATTTGCAGGCTCATTACATTGGCAAGTCATATAAAATCACCCATTTTGCTGACTGGTTCATGTAGCGGGTGGGTTCAGTGCACACGTAGAATTCTTTATACTTTATGCCCACTTCCATTAGGCGCTTATGGTTGAGTTAGTTGGGGATCAAAATATTGATATATTCATGTTCCAGTACCCAGTGATGGTTTAAATCGCTACTGTGCAGTAAAATTATCTAGCTCCTGGTAAATTGCGACTATCAGATCTGACCACATCTCCTCCCTGTCCAGTTAGAGGTGGATAAAGATAAACATCAGAAGATATTTTATGGGTGCCTGGCAGTCAGAAAACCCACCATATATAAAAAGAATAAATTAAATTAACATGTGAACTGGCATCTGTCATGGAGCCAGATAATAAAGTTGATACTAGCTTGCCAGTCAGGGTGAGTAAACATATAGAACATAAACCAGAATGCTGGAGTCATAACCATCCATATGACTTGATACTGTACAGGAGGGAAAATTTGAGGGACAGTAACTAACAATCACTGTTACCAGCATACTCACTAGTAACCATGCCATTGCAAAGATGGCAGCTGCAAGTTCCGCATTAGTTGTTTCTTTAGGCGTTAGGAGCCCCAAATCCTCTCTGGAAACACAGATTTCCAACCACATGGAAAGATTGTAAACCTTCACTCACCGGAGAGAGAGAGAATCTCCAAAAGCAAGGTCACATCTTGATGCTATATGGCATCCAAAATGATGATCAACTCCAAGAGGCCACTATAATGGTATCACCATTCAAGTAGGGAGGAAGCAACATTGTAATTATAACCATTATGGCCCAATCTTTGAGTATATTAGGAAACATGAACCCTATTGTGTAGTGGCTATCAGAGAAAGAGTATACTTTAAATGTGGAAGGTTTGTGCGTGGATTTGTTTATTGAGACAAAAATTAGAAAATTGGCTGGCAACCATGCCTAAGTGAGACAGTTGTCTTAAGTGCTGGGGCTTGAAAAATAAATAAAATTTGCATCAACCAAGGGTAGTTCAATTACACTTAATTCCAGTGGATCAACTATCCAATTTCTTCATGACACTGGATTTAACCCATCCTGGACAGACAACTTTTGCTTGCATTTTTCCATAAATTTTCTTTCCAGCGTGATTCTGATTGGCAGATCAGCGACGCTACATGTGGTGGGTGACTGGGTGCATCCATGGCCAGGCTGTATATGGGAGATCACATTGGTATTAAAATAATTTAATGCACCCAAACCTGTTAGCGTCAAGCTCTACTTTTTCAGTGGAAGAAAATGCTTGACAGGGGTTTTAACCTAAGCATACCAAGTATAACTCAATTAGGCTGGGAATTGATTTAACAATGTTGAATAACCCCTCATTGGGGCCTGAGACTATAAAGCGAGAGGAATGACCACACTCTTTCTGCTGGAGGTGGTTTCTTACTGCTGCCACCTCCAAACACAAACACCCCTATTCGCTGCATCAACTCTTGGGTGGTGAGATAGGGAGGTAAAGGGGGAAATTTTGAGGGGATAAGCCATCACCCACCTCTCATCCACCACATGGGCTAAATTACCCTAGGAAATGAGAAAGATGGCCACCTTTTTCAGCCCTTCTTTGTCCATAATGTGAATTCCTCACAGTTGAGGTCAAGGGGTGCTCCCCAAGACTTATAGCGCCATTTCATGATACTTTCTCATGAGGGGTGTTGGAATTGTGGAACTTTTGGGTGTTCACTGGTGCTTGGGCACAGTCTTTCAACAATGAAGCAGTCATAGGAGTATTAAAACTCTTGACAGCTATTCAAAATTCAATAGGTATATTTTAAACAACCTACTGATTTTGAGTTTTTAGAAAATTTATTAATACAAAAATACTAAGGATATGAAAGAAACCCTTATAAATTAACACCTCTTAGTATTTATGCTACTATGAGGCTAAATGTGAGAATTAGGGGAATTCAGGTTAGGCAGAGGGTATCTCAATTTGGATAAATGATTTAGCCTATCATCAGTCTTGACCAGCTTTTCAGCTCGGTAGGTCATGATTTCATATGTTAATTTAAAAACTGAAAAGACATAATCATGGATTACAATTTTGTTATAATTTTCCAATTGCCATCTTATACATATTTCCAATTTGGCCTATTAACAGAGTTCTTAAGTGGTAATTGGTTGATAAAATATTTTTCACTCCCCTGAATTCCCTTTACGTTTATAAGAGGGTGTTAATTTCTTTAGTAAGTTGTACTAAATCCAAACTGTCCTGAAGGCTGACTTACCCGTCAGTTTGCCTATTCTGACGAGGGATAACATAGCCTCCTCATTTCAAAAATCTTTATTTGGGTGTTTATAAGGAAAAAATCATTACTCCAGCTGAGAGGATTTCACTGAAAATTAGATGCAGAATTTTTAAAAGCATTTAAATTATTCAGCGCCAGAGCATTCTTACCAACAAGTCATACATCTAATTGTATTACATTACCCTCTTCAAGAATTTTGGGGTGAATAGGGGCATAGGAACCGTCCATGTACTCAGTTGTTAGTAACTCCAGAAGCAAGAGACTTGATTGATTATTTATCAACCCTCTTTTTAGGTGAAGAAAAAGTTCTTCCCATATGGATCTGATCTTCTCACTTCTTGGGTTGTTCAAAAATGATCATATATACTAATTCAGTTATTTTTAAAAGAGGGTAAATGTGGTATGAGCTCATTAGCTGCTCAGCCCTCTTTATGGTAGTTTTCACTAGCTTAGTCATGGCAACAGATTGTAGTTGGATGATGTGTTGAAACAACTTCCTCATGGCCTTGTCAGAATCATCCATCCTAGCAGAAAAGACAATTTTAGCTAGGGAGCAGTTATCCCTAGGTTTTTGACCATATAGGACGTGAAAGGGAGAATTATTGAGAATCTGGTGATAATTAATTTAATAGGCAATAAGGGCACTGGGCAAGAATTGTTCCAGTGGAGAGGGTCAGATGTAACCATTTTTCATAGTATATACACTAGTGTTCAATCTGCGTCTCTACAGTACCATCTGTGGAAGGGTTATAGGGGCTGAGAAAAGTTGTTGCGCTCCCATGGAGGTAACCAGGATTTTGACTACTCTAGAGGTGAAATTCTTCCCATTGTCACAGAGCGGGATCTGGGGCAACCATGCTGGTGAAAAAGAAATGATGTAGGAAGTTTGTGGTAGCTTAAGCAGTTTGGGCTTGGAGAGCCACTGCTTCAATCCATTTTGTAAAGTGGTCAATTCCTACTAGTATGTAGCGATTCAAACTGGTAGTCTGAGGCAGGAGACCTACCACATCATAAACATACCATGTGGAAGGGTTGCTGAGTGGTAGTAGGTTGATATTAATATTTTTTTCTTGAGACTGGATTGCTTCTTGCAAGTTAAGCAGGCATCCAGGACAATAATAATGGATTCCATAATTCCTTCTCAGTAATGCTGGTCTTTAATTCACTCATAAGTTTTCTCACCCCCACCATGGCCAAGGGTAGAGTGGGCCTTCATGATGACAGGTACTCTTTCTGAAGTTTGGAGGTAGGGAAGCTAATTTTCCCCTACCTTTTTGTATAGCTTCTCGTCTCCACCTTGATGTTACAGGAGTGTCTTGCTAACATTTTTAATGGGGTCATCTTCATCCCCCCAGGCATCAGGGGCCGTAAGGAGGTCGTGCAACCTCTCAGCCTCACTATTAATTAAAATGAAGAACAGGTAACAAGTCAATTCATTGATATTTATATGGCAAGTTCCAGCCCGGTGTTCAATCTTCATATCACAAAGTTGGAGCTTCAAGGCCCAATGAGCCAGCCATCCAGTAGGATCCTTAATATTTTGTGACCATTTCAGGGAAGCGTAGTTAGTAACCACAAAGAAGGTGGTCCCATAAAAAAGGCGGTAGTATTTTATAGCTAGTAAGCTGGCTAGGCACTCCTTCTTGGTGGCGCTGTAATTGCGTTCAGCCTTTGACATCATCTTACTAAAATATGACAGGGGGTGATTTACGCCGTTTTCATTCATTTGGGCAGTATAGCTCCAATGGCATAATCAGAGACATGATTAAACAGAAGAAAAAGGTTTACCATAGTTGGGGTGGCGTAGAATGGGGCGTTTTTGAAGCAACTTCTTTTACGTCTTAAACGCATCCTTTTGTTCAGCATCTCAAGAGAAAGTAGTGTTTTTTTCAATAGGCGAACAGGGGGCTCACTGAGCTGAGCGCTCTAGGAGATGAACTGATGGTAATATTTCATCATACTAAGAAAAAAGACATGAATATCTTGCAGGTTTTGTGGCGGAGGCATTTTGGATATTGCTTCCACCCTATCTTTTAAGGGTTGAATTCCCTCTTGTGGGATGGCATGTCAAAGAAAATCTAGTTTCTTTTGGAAGAAAGTGCTTTTTGAAGGTTTTATCTTAATGTTAGATGCACTCAGACGTTGGATAACTTCCTTTAGATGAGTAAGATGCTCATTGAAAGTTTCAGAAAAAACATGATGTCATTGAGATATATACCACGCAACTCAACTTAAGATCCTGTAAGATAAGATCAAAGCTTAGTAGAATGATGCGGGAGCATTGCACAACCCTTGAGGTAACTGGGTGGGCTGAAATAAGCCTTCAATGCAACTAAGAGCACATTTCTCATGAACCTGAGGGGAAAGGTACATCTGTCAGTATCTTCTAGCCAAATCCATAGCTCAGAAAAATTTGGAGCCAGAGAGTTGTGCAAGAGCATCATTGATGCAAGGGATAGGATAGCTGTCTTTTTAGTGAGGTTATTCAAATTTCAGTAGTCCATAACAACCTGATGACCCCCGTTTTTCTTCTTTTTAAGTAATAAAGGAGGCGCCCAAGGGCATTAGAAAGGGACTAATAACCCAGAGTCTAGAAACTGCTTGATCTCCATCATCATTTGTTGCTCTTCAATCTTTGACTTATGGTAAGGTTTATATTGAATAGGACTGGTATCTCCAACATCAATTGTGTGGCTTCAACCCTTCATGTGCCCATAATCATGATCAGACTTAGAGAAGATACCACTCTAGGCATATGATAAAGAGTGGACTTTTTCAAGCTCATCTAAGGTTAGTTCCTCCAAGATATGATCATCAGGCAGAGAACATAACAGTTTTTCAGTGGGTAGGCCCATCTCTAACATAGACCTGATGCAGTGAACTTTTGCAATATCATCAATGGGAATTACCAGACTTTTTTATATTTCCTGATGTTTTCTCACAATACAGTCTTTTTTGGTAAGATTTCCTAGCAGAATATTTTTAGGTCGCTGGTAGGTAGGATATAGTATTATCATCAGTACTTGGGGCTCTTGAGGACTAAATCCATTAATGTTTGTTATGTGGAATGAGCAGTTCCATATATATCTGTACAGTAATTTTTGTATCAATCACCCGTTGTTCCAAAGACTTAATCAATATGTCCTCAGAGGCATAAAAATGCTTTCTGAGGCGTCCAACAACTCCAGCAACATTTTTGTATTGTGCCCAGATGTTGTGTAGTGCAGCAATAGTGAAGATGATGGTACTTGACCGCGAAGGAGTATTCTTTTTGTTATTTTTTTATTGGTTAAAACCAGAGGAGCCTCATAGTTGAGTAGAGAGAGATAACCCTGTTTCAGGTTGATGATTCCGTTGTACTCAATCATGAATTGAGTGCCAATAAGCATGTTATAATAATTGCTATCCAAGGCCACAGCAGGTGCCAATAGGATAAGCATTCCAAATCTTAGGAGTAAAGAGGAGTATGCCTCAGTAGTTTATGCTTGCGGGACCCACTGTCATGAAAAAATCAAGTTACTTTTATACCAGCCTGCCAATTTAGGTGCCAAAGCTCCCAAACGCCAAGCCCAAATGCCAGTGGCACTGATGCTGGCATGACAGTTATGAAACCAGAAAGGAATTCGCCACTAAGCGCCCATGAATCATTGTTGTGTATAAGAACCTAGCAATGAACCAGGAGAACAAGGCCATGGGTCCCGTGGGTTGTAGAAATATATTTGGGAGAGGTGGTTTCTATATGAACATAATAGAAACTGGAATTGGGTACTAGGATTTTTTATTGGAAAGTAAAAGTAAAGCATGACCAACAATTTCCTCAGTGCAACGCAACTGATTAAATATTGTTTAATTAGGGGCAACTTGTCAAAAAGCAGGGATTGGGGCCCTCAATTTTTACCTAACCTGGCGAATTTTTGGGAAAGGGGGAAATGATTTTATCTGAACTGACATTGAAGGATTTGGCGTCAGGTCAAGTTGCTACTGGTTTTTCCATAAACGCCAGACCAAGGCTCTACTTTGTTTACATCAGTTAGAGTGAAAGCATCTGGCCTGATGAGCAACAGGAATTCCCCAAGCACCCCACATAGGGGAGGTCCCAATGGGTCAGTGTAACGGATGGGTTTATCCTATTTGTTACATTCTGACTCAGATTTGGAAAATCCTACTCCGAGTCATATTGTTTATGAAAGATTTTTGGTTTGGTCGCTTCAGGCGTTGGGTTGTGCCTCGCCCAAGTGGTAGATTAGGCTTGTGCAAGCCTAATTAATAGCTTGGGTGAGGCCCCCAAAGTGCTGCCTTTATAAGACGCGCCTGGCCATTCCAAAGTTCACTTTGGAATTTTCCCCCTAGCATGTCCCTTCCCTGGGGAGCATTGTCAGTTGCTCCCCCAGATGAGCTCTGGTCGGTGGGTCATTTTATTATCCATAATAAAATAGAGGTTGTTTTGGGGTTTGCATGCCTCGCTTACCTGTTGGTCTTTTCCCTCGTTGAGGAGTTTTTGAGTAGGTTGGTTATGGACCAATCCCCCCAGAGGATTTGGCATAACCAACCAATAGCAGGTGAATGTTTGGCTGCTTGTCAGTGTCCCAAACCTCTCCCTACTTGGTTAGGATGCTTCAGTTGACTGTCAGTGCACTGAAGTATTGTTTGTATATATGGCAGTCAGAACTGGGGTTTTTCCATCCGCTACATTATTCCAAAGTCATTGTGCACTGCATACTGATGATCCCTAGTTTAGTCCAACCTCAGTGGTCATTTGCTCCCAGTTGTCAAGGAACCAGCACCGGTGGGAGCCAGTGACTGATGGCCAACCCTGGATCTGAAGTGACCATCAGTTTAATTTCCCGGTGGGCCCTCCCACCCACCAGGGATTTGGCAGCACTGAGGGGACCTGCCCCAGCAGGGCTCCCTCACCCACGTATGGTCCACCTGGAAAGGGGTCAGACGTCCAGCTGCACTGCACCGTGCACTCCTCCTGCGTTTTCTTGGCAAAAGCACCTTCCCAGTTGGGATGGGAAGACCATCACCAAGGGGGCTTGGGAGGGGGCGCAATGCAGCCAAGTGCTGGGTGTGCGGTCTCAGGCTGGGGCCATTCAGCTGCACTGTACTGCGCATCCCTCTCACATTTTCTTGGAGAAAGCGCCTTCCCAGTCAGGATGGGAAGACCATCACCAATGGGAGCCTGGAAGATGGGCGCAACACAGCCACATGCTGGGCGTGCATCCTCATGCCAGGTGGGCTGATTCTGGCAGCCCAGTCCTGATTCACCCTCACCATTTGTTTTTTTCTCAAGGGGCCTGGAGTTTATCCAGGCTAATTTTCCCAGAGCTCAAGGCAACTCGCCCCAGGAAGCCCTCATTGTGGCAGCCTTCCGCTGTGGGGCCCCTCTTTGGGGAGGGGCCTTCCTTTAGTGGGAGGTGATGTAATGGATGGGTTTATCCCATTTGTTACATTCCGACTCAGATTAGGATTTTCCAAATCTGAGTCAGATCATTTATAAAAGATTTTTGGTTTAGTCACTTTGGGCGTTGGGTTGTGCCTCACCTGAGTGGTAGATTAGGCTTTTGCAAGCCTAATTAATAGCTTGGGTGAGAGCCCCCAAAGCGCTGCCTTTATAAGGCGCGCCCGGCCATTCTGAAGTTCACTTCAGAATTTTCCCCCTAGCATGTCCCTTCCCTGGGGAGCATTGTCAGTTGCTCCCCAGATGAGCTCTGGTTGGCGGGTCATTTAATTATCCATAATAAAATAAAGGTTGTTTTAGGGTTTGCATACCTCGCTTACCTGTTGGTCTTTTCCCTCATCAAGGAGTTTTTTGTGTAGATTGGTTATGGACCAATCCCCCCAGAGGATTTGGCATAACCAACCAATAGTAGGTGAATATTTGGCTGCTTGTCGGTGCCCCAAACCTCTCTCCCTACTCTGTTAGGATGCTTCAGTTGACTGTTGGTGCACCAAAGTATTGTTTGTATATATGGCAGTCAGAACTGGGGTTTTACCATCTATTACAGTTAGAAACAGGTTTGGGATGACCAAACTGCCTGTGACCGGTCGCTGGGGCGTTCATTTGGCCAAATGGGTTTCATCAATCACTAATCCCAATATTTAAAATGGGGTTTTGAAACATTGGCAACAGTACCCAATGGTAATACCTGCTCATCAGAGAATGTTCCCAATGATTTTGAGGGGAGTTTGTCATCAGCAATTGTACTGCTCAATTACTTGATGCCATTGTTGATTTTGATCAATAATTCATTACTTGTCCCCTTCTTACTATTAGTTTCTCGCCCATCAGGCTTTATTCCCATTGATTTTGGACATTTTGGCTTCAATTCTGAGGATTTGCGCCATTGGTTTTATAAAGTTCTCCAGCTTCTAGGGGAAAATGGTTACCAATAATTTCAGTGCAGATTTCCTCAATTTGGAAAACTAATTTGTTGAAGGCAAGCACAGGAACTGGGGGAGGAATCTTCATAGAGAGCGCTGTTACCTAGCGCTTGTCTACCACATGGTCAAGGTCACCCTGGGTGACAAGGGGTACAGCTTCCCTCTTTGAACCCTTTTTATTTGGAAATGGAAAAATCGCCTGATCTACGCAAAGGGGACGTTACCTTGGACTTACACCCACAATTCCAATTTCTTGAGACTTTTCCAAGTCAGGCGCCAACTTAATCTTTTCATAAGTTTTTAGGAGATCACATTATTGGGGAACCCATGTTTAGGGTGGCCATGAACCGTACCTTGTTGATGACTACTTCCACCTGAGTTACAGTCCCACCAAAATTAGGAGGGAGAGATAAAACCTCTTTTAGAAGTAAAATAGAGGCAAGTTTTTTAGCAGCTTCAGGGCATATATCTTTAATGGAATTTAGAAATTGAATATGCTAAATAGGGTGAATCAACAAAGCAAGGAACTGGTCAGCATCACTAGCAGTATTGATAACTTCTGAGCACCCCAGAACTTAGCTAAGATGAGTGTCATCAGGTATAACAGCCTTGTTTACTCCTTCAGGGTTTAGCCAGCTTATTATCCTATTTCAACTGAGGCTACTAAGATGTAGTGTCCCACATCCTCATAACCCCCTTCAGATTCTTCATCTGAGGGGTTGTCTACACAATTCAGAGAAATAATAGGAAAGAAGTTAGAGCCAGGCACAACAGGTTAGTTGGTTATCTTCCTACAATAGACCTTGACAACGTGCCTTTCCTTGTTGCAGTGGATGCCCTCAGGTTGTGCAACTTCCATTTTAGTCAGGGAAGAAAGCATCACAGCTTTAATGGGCTTTGTTCAAGGATATAGTCTCACAGGGTGGAATTATGTTTGCTTTAGGTTGCACTGAAGGAGCAGGTTACAGGGTGAATAGGCACAGAAGAGGTCATGGGGGTCGCCGTGGCCTCCATCCCCTGGCCTATAGTTGGAAGATCCTCAATGTCTAAGACTTGGGGTTTGACCACAACTCCTTGAGTAGTCTCAGTTTTAGAGAATTTCGCAACATTTAATAAGCCTTCTTTATGTTGTGGACCTTCTGATAGTTGAATTTCACAGAGATAATATGCTTTACTAAGGAAGGGTGAGAAGCCAGGACAGATATCATGGCAGCAACGGCATCATCCTGAGAGAGCATGTTAGATGTTAATAGCATCTGAGTGGTTATGTAGAACTGATCAGTAAGGTGGTACCAGTTCTCCTTCATACATGCTAAGGCTCAGAAAGGCTTGTTTTTCCCTGTTTAAACTCTGCTTTGAGCCAAATTCATCAATATGCACTTCCTTAACCTCTGACCAGGTACTCAGAGTGTCCATACGGGAAACCATCACCTCATAGCCATGTGACTCAAGTAAGGGAGAAAGTAATTTGATTTACTGATGGTCAGTCGCTCCTTCCATGCCAGATTAGTAGACATATAAATGGAACAATATTACCAACTACTGGAGTAAACTTGTCTTTAAAGGTGGGTCTAAGAGGGACAGCAAGAGTATCCCCATGTAGAGTGGAAGAGGAGCGCTGTTCAAGCTTTTTTGCGGTGGGACATAGCGTTGGCTAGTTGCCGTTAAAGGGCAACTATCCTTGGTTCTTTTCTAATGGGGAGGGTAGGCGGGTTATTAACCTGAACGCCTTCCATTTTGGTTAGAGAAAATGTGATATACAGGGGCCCCTGTAGTGAGCACCACTTGTGGAATCCTGGCACTTTTGGGTGCTCGTTGGTCCTTGGGCACAGGATTTCAACAATAAAGCAGTCATAAGAGCATTAAAAACTCTCAACAAGTATTTAAAATTCAATAATGATATTGTAAACCAAAAATAGATTTTGAGTTTTTTAAATAGTTTTATTTATAAAAAATCTTAGGGATCATAAAGGTACATTATTAAATTATCACCTCTTAGTATTTATGCTACTCCAAGGCTATTAATGAGAATTGAGGGTATTAAGGTTAAGCAGAGGGTATCTCAATCTGGATAAATGATGATTTAGGCTATCATTGCTCTTGACCAGCTTATCACCTCAGTAGAGCTTGATTTCAGATGTTAAAATTGAAAGCCAGAATGATTTAATCATAGGGTAGCATTTTAATATAATTCATACAATTGCCATCTTGGACATGTTTTCAGTTTGGCCGATTACCAGAGTTCTTATGTGGTGTTTGATAAATTATTTTACTCCCCTGAACCCCCTTCAGGTCTATAAAAGAGGTTTTTTCCTTTAGAACTTGTACTAAATCCAAGCTGGCATTAGGGCAGACTTCTTATCAGTTTGCCTATTCCACTGAGGGTTCAACATAACCTCCTCATATCAAGGAGAGCTATTTGATTAAATATGAGGAGTAAAATCATTACTTCAGCAAAGAGGATTCTGCTGAAAATTAGTCTCAGAGTTTGTACAAGTATTTAGACTATTTGGCACCTGAGCATTCTTACTAACAAGACATACCTCTAATTATCTGATAAGGTTGGTCACTTCACAATACAAAATTTTATTGATACAGGGTGTTGGGGCATCTGCATAGTTTTTACCTTTAAAAGCCAGTTGATGGCTTCATCCAGATTGAATTCACAGGACAATAAAGCCTGCACTTGATGCATATGAATGCCCTATTTATGAAGGGTGCAGGCCATAGTGCGCCAATTTTGAGGGCTTAATATCCCAATGCATCAGATGGAGAAAAGCTAAACTGATACCAGCTTAACTAGGCTTCAGGGCTGCACACCTCATGCAGATATTGGAGGAGCACATTAAGCATAATGGCGCCCCACTGACACCAGTCTCATGCAGTGATACTGTTCTCCCCAGTGTTGGTGAAAAGGCATTCTTTATCCACTGGTACATCCTCTTTGCGCCATTGGAAAGCTTTGGTGGGGGTAAAACTTTCTGCAGTATAGGTGGCGGCAAGAGAGAGCTCATAAATGACCATTTCCAGTCCTAAATATATTTAACCTGAATGCCAGTTTTGAGCCAATACTGACCAAGTTCTGAGGTCATAACCCCGCGCATGGCCACCAGTGCTTGGAGTGGGATCTTATTCTTGATCCAGAAATGAGCAATATATGGGGTGAACCCCACCGCATCCCAATCTGCTGCTGCTGCCAGGGGGATGTGGTCAAATCAGATCTTCCATTAGGATAGCAAGAAGGAGCAGCTGCACAGGGTTTCATGAATATTTTTGTAGCCCCAAACTCACTTAATACCAGACTTGGTTTAAACTGGTATTAGCACAGAGCCAGTACTTTATCTTAGTAGGGGTAAAACTATTAGCACTCCAGCTAATCACAACTTCTGGCAACCACTCCTGAAAGGGACCTATTCAATGGCTTCTTCTTTTGTCCAACCAGCTTTCAGCAAGTCAGATGTTATAGCAGGAAGGATCCACATGTATCTTCAGCGTAAGGCTTCAGTAGCCTTAAACCCAGCCATGATCTATGGTAGTGCCTCATTAGGAGAAAAGGTGGTGGTAGATTACTCAAGGTTAACTTCAGCGGAAAGAGTTTTGTACACCCAATTAAGTGCAATGGCAGCATTGGGGAACATTTTGATATAGATATTTAATTCTACTAATGAAAGATGCAAACTTTTTACTAAGGGTGCTATCTTTTTGGGATAACCTCCTTATTAAACTCTATTATATCATAAAGGTCAGTACCTGCATCCAGCCATGCTTGGCATCTTCAGGTTTTAGATCCTCACAGACAGGTGCCTCACCCGCTTGGTGGTCAACTGGCAGCTTCATCCACTCAAGTGCTTGCTCAGTGTGGATGTGCATCAATTTAAAGATTACTGCCAACTCAATCAGGATTTGTGTATCAATCCACCATTTTGCTGCCCCAGTGGAGAACTTTCTAGTGCACTAAGTGGCTGCTGTTGTAGGGATTATGGCTTTCAAAATCCATTGAGTCACTATCACATATGGGAACTGCAGAGTTTCCTACCATGCCACATCTCAGGTGGTGACTCCTCTATAGGTAAGATTTCCTTCTGCACTTGCATATATTTTACAGGGGCATTACAGGGTATAACGCTTGGCTCCTGGGTTGTATTGGCAAAATTTAAAGTCATCTGCTGATACTTTTGATTTTTTGGCAATGGATTTTAATGTGCTAACAAATCTTATTCAGGTCCTGAAGCAACTGTAACTTCATTGGGCTATAGCCTGATAAGGGGTTTGTCAAATGAGGGGATTAAACCCTGTCAGGGATACTCATTAAAAAAATTTTACTTGATTTATTAACTTTTGATTAAACCTGACTATCTTTACTAAGTTTAGGTCAATCAATTCTCTGATTGGGAGAGAATTGGTGATGGTTATCTCTGCAGTAGATTGGGTTTCCACTGTACCTAAGGGGAGCATATTTCTAGTACTGGAGGCACTGGATTGAGAAAGAATTTTTGGGGGGTAGTGGCTGCTAGTACCTTAGCTTTGGCAAAGACTTTCCAATTGGCAGAAAACACAGACTCCACTAGATCAGTAGCTATTTATCCCAAATATGGTCAAGAAGATATTGTTGGGTCATGGGCACCCAAATTTACTTTTTAGAAAAATTACATTAAGTCAATCACAGGGTTGGTGGCTGAGTCAGTAGGATACACTTGGGCCTCATCACTGACATATTTACCACAAGAGTTATGGATGCACCCCCACCAGTTGGATTAATTATATAATGGAGTAGGTTTATTCATTTACTAAAAACTATTGACTATGGGCTGTTAGCTCTATGAGCTAAGCTCTGCCAGGTGGGATTCCCGTTTATGACTGGAGCAGCTGAAAGTTGCGAGTACTGCCCTTAATGCAGGCAGTAAGTAAGAACTAAAACTTGATTCTGCTAAAAAAACTTTACCGGGTCACTTTTTGAAAATTAAAAGTGATATTAACGTACAAAAGAAAGATGCGATAATCCCTCTACTAGGCTCTCAAAATAGAAGCCATTAATCTAGTACTAAAAAAATAGAAGCCATTAACTAGATCAAAGTTTTAAAAATTTTACTCAATTTAATTTGGAGGCAAGCTATACTTGACTCCCTGATTTATGAAGCCAAAATTTTAAGGCTCAAAAAGAACTTTGGCTAAAATGATTACCTGTATTAAATTGATTGTCACATTCTCTAAAAATTCTCTCAAGCCTATTGGCTAAGATCGAGTGCAGTATCTGATATAATATCTGTTTTTAACAGATCGATAAGTAAGGTTTCCTGGTCCTCTTATCTTGAATAAAGTGTCACATTCTCCAAAAATTTTAGAACATCTAATTCATTGACACTATTGATTTAAATCTTGGTGTTATTTGGGATAAAATATCGAGATCGAACTAGAATCGAGGCGTTAAAACAGCTTATTTCCGTAGTCCTGAATATCATTGTAGTACATGAAATTGCTAGCCGCCAATTCAGAATTGTAGATCCATTCTTCCAAAAATAGCCAGTGGCTGTTTTTAACAATTTATGTATCATTTCTAAGAAATTTTGCCACATGTGACATGATTATTGAGTTTTTAAAGGGTTACTGTTAATATAGAATAAGCCACCGGAATAATGGTGTTGGGAGATTCCTCAGTGCTATAAAAATATTGGCAACTCTAGTTAAGCATCCCAGTTGCCTTTGGAATTATGCGAGCTATCACAATAGTGGGGATTATACCAGTTGCCTTGGGAATAGGCGTTCCTTTTGTAACGCCCAACGAGATTGGGTTCAAACGTTTGCGAGAAATAAACGTTACGATACCTGAAGCCTGCCTTCGCGAGGGTGAGTTTTCTCTGACAGTCGAGTTGGATAAAGAGAGCCAAAGGCATGAGGCTTGGCTTTTCCCATCTCCAGTTAATTCTTGGGAAACGCTATCATACAATACCGAGATTCACGTACCAGTTCCAAGCCTAGACATCAGTGAGAGTAAAAAGAGGGATTTGAAAATTTTCAAGATTAAGTACACCGGTAAGCTTTTGTCAAAGTTGGACATTATCGCCCCCATGGAGTTCTTCACTCCCAACATAACGGACTTTGTGCCAACTAATACTTCCTATTTTTTGCTGAAATTAGTCTGCCCGCAATATCAAGAAATCGTGTTTCAGAATACGATGGGTGTGGGCCACCTTGCACCGATTGTGAAGATAACCAATTCAGCTTGTTGCCACACAACTACCATTTTCGCTGCTTTTGCTCTCTTCTACTTTTTGAATTTTTATTGCTAGTTAATATTAAATGACATTCCTCAGTTGATATCATCCCTTTGCTGTCTCATCTTGGTTCTAGCAATCGTAAGAATTTGTGATTGCTAATTGTGGTTTGAAGGGGAGGATTCCCCAGTGGTAGAATAGGGACCTCTACCGCTGCCTCCCCGAGTTCGATCCCGGTAGTGAACTTTGGGTAGGGGACAATTATGACTGTGTTGGCGTTGCGCACCAATGCCCCGAACCGAGATAACGAATAGCAAAGGCGGTCCATGGAGTTCCTGGCCTATCATACGCCGTGCATGGAGGTTTTCCGGGGTTTATCCTCCTTTCCCATTTTCTTCACTTCCCCTCATCGGTGCGGTATCGTCCCCAGGTCGGCCCACCTCGAATAAAATTTAAATCTAATTGTGGTTTGATTTATTTTTAGCTCTACTATGATACCTAATTAATTTTTGTTGATGTTTATTTTCAAAGTTGTCATTTCGAGTCATCTGACGGCGCTTTTAATTCAAGTATTGATCGTGTTCATCCTTTGATGATTGATTTATCGCTACAACTGAAATTTTATTTCATGAAAATTGTTTTAATTTTAAGGTTCTCCCTTCCTTTAAGATATTTGGTACTAAGCTGGAAACCGTTTTGAATTCGCGGTATAATGACTAAGAATCTTTTAATAAAATGCTTAAGTTTTCCTTTCTTCCATCAGCCGCGAACTGTACTACTGAGAACAATGCTGAGTTTAAATCCTTTTTCAGTTGTATTGTGCTCAGACTTAATAAAGTATGAGTTTTTTATATGACGCGAACCTTAAATGGATTTACATATTTGAACAACTAGAACGGCCAAAATTTTTGTTTTAAAGCTATTCAGCGGCATTCATATTCATCTTAAAAAGGATTTTTCTGTACACTTTTATCTATTAAAATAATGCATTATAATTTACAAATCGTGGATCAAAGGACAACTGTTACAGGTGCTTGATGTACTCATACGCCTCAAATGCTAAAATCATAAGGAGATATATTAACACATTGTTGACCGGTGACGAGTTAACTCGTCATCTGTCAACGATATGATACCAAACAAAAATTTTAAATTTATATAAAAAATATGTCCAAAGTTTTTTTCATTTTATTCGGTATAAATAAAATTTATTGGAGTTTTTAGAATGTTTTACTTTACCTCCATATTACAATTACAAAATAATAGCCGGTGACATGACAGTTTCTGTGTAAAATTGCCGGTCGACAAAGTGTTAAGGTTGATTGCACTGAATTACGAAGGAATAGAATAGTTACCACGAATAAATAAAAACAAAATAAAGCCTATGGAATAATATTTTGGTGAATTGGCTTGTAAATTTGATACTGCTAACTGTCAGTGTTGGAAAACTCTCAGGGTTTTCCTGCACTATTGCAAACACATCGATTTCAGCTTATTTGGATTTGACATCGAAAAAACACCAATCGAGCTAATCGGATCGTGATATGCCAAATGAGAATTGCAGCATTTTGCTGACAAGGGGGAGTTAAATTTTTAAAACATTATTTCATATCTCAAATACACGTTCATTCTAAGTGCAATATCAATTTTTCTAAGATACTGGGTAGTATTCACATAATACGAGATATTGGAATCTTTCTATAAACTCAAGTCATATATTGATATTTTTAAAGTTACGTATCACTTATAAGCAAAGTAACATACTTGGGTTAAACTGACAGATAAAATGAAAATCAATTAGAACACTTTAAATAAAGAAGGTTTCAAAAAAATTAGATTACTTTGAGCAGCTCAAGCAATTTTTGATCGCTTTCAGACCATTTCTAATAGAATTGAAACTACAAGTAAAGTCGTATTCTCCGCATTCCAAGCAGATCACACAATCCTGAATCTTAAAATCCTCCTTCTTAAACTAGCTGATTTACCCAGCATTGCTTAGGTTTATAATCTCTTGAGAATAGGAGGTTCTTGCAGATTCCACGCACATCAAGAATCTGCACTGCAACTTCTATTCATTTTATCCTGATTTGCTGGTTCCCTGCACGCCACCGGAACCTCAAGTAATAATTATAAATCACCTAATATGAAAACACTCTGTCTACAATAAAATCAATCTCTCCAGATTTACAATTGACTTCCATTTTAGTTATAACGTTTTATTTTATCAACACAGTAGTTTATAATTATGTCTAACCATCCAGAATCTACTCAGTGGACCGCCAACCTTGAAAACAACAAATCATCATGCACCACACATACACCTCACTATGGAAAAACTGAAGATAGTCAAACTCGGACCATCTAGTACTAAAAAAAGATAGTCAAACTCCACGACAAATTGGTGACCTACCTAATACAAACCAGAACCCTTCATATCTTATAAGGGCAGCCTTATCTGAGAAGACTGAAACGGCTATTATACATATACACTCACCAATCATTGGCAAAATCTGACAATGTACCAATAGATTAAAGGCTTGCAGCCTACAATATATGGGGTGATAATTATGAAGTCCCTCCCCATCAATGTCTCTGGTATGTTTACTCCCTCCTTACTGGCACTGCCCAATTCTGACACTGTGTTAATACACCATTTGACTCATAGGTCAACTGGCAGGAACATGCTCATACCAAATTCTGGCTCTCCAAGGTTTAGCCATTTGAGAAGTTCTGCTATATCCATCTAAAGAACTATCTAAATCTGAGCTGCTTCTTGGATACCTTTGGAGACCTGGTAAGACAGTGGTACCAGGTCAGCAACCACCATACCAATGACATAAACCTTTAACTTCTCAATTGGTTTCTCAATACCTTGGAGGAATTCTACTGAATGCTGTTCTGATTACATAGCCTACAGATATTGATGACACCATTTAAGCCTGCCAAAACTACACCCATCTAGTATCTTATCACCAAATTTGGTTTTTAGGAACCTGAAGATTACCAGTCAACTGAAGAAAGCTCTTTTAATGAGGTCATCCTCAAGATGAAGCCAATAACCTCAACTTCTGAAATAAATTCTGAGATTTCTACCCTTTCAGCTCAGTTAAAGAATCTCATGTTTTTTTTTAGTACTAGATGGTCCCTAAAGAATCTCATGTTGATAGTCTAGGGAAAGGCCCCCAAACAATATGCATTGTCACAACTGCAATGAGCCCAGCCACCATTTGTATCAGTGCTGTGTGCCATGTTTCCATTATAAAGTTATCCACCTCAACACCCTGTGCCCAAACTGACTACTTCACCAAAATCAAGCAGCTACAAATCAACCTCAGCAAGCAAACTATGTGCAGCAACAACCTTACCAATGTAATACTCATACTATATAATAAAACCCCATATATTACATTGAGGCTCTTCCCCAAGAGCTTGATCAGAATCAAGTCCTTCTCCTAATGGAAGCTTATACCACTAAAAAAGAAAAGAAATGAAGAACAAAATACTTAACTCATATACTGAAGAACCCATTAAAAATAAAATTGATGATCTTCTGAATATAGTAAAAGAAAATCAGTAAGTATCTTCCAGATTAACCATGGAAGAGAATAATGAGCTAAGCTATCAAACCCAGAACTGAGACCAGTTGCCTCTTCCCACCTTCACCAAGAACTTTGAACTGGACAAAATCATTTTTCCTGTGAGCGACCTATTCAGAACACCACTCCATGTCAAACTGCGCTGACACATCTGTTAGAAAATTGACCTGTAACAGTAAAATTTATTAATCCTGTGTCCTCAACCAATCCACACCTCAGAGTGCACACCATGCAGAAGAAGTTGTATTCAATGTGACTTTGCCTGCCTCAACAACTCATGAAAAATTAGCTCATATCTCTCTCATATTAGCCTGAAGAAGTTTTCCACTACTAAAATCTTGTCAGACACCATGATCCCCGTCAGCCTTGAAGACCTGTGAAAATCCAGTCCTGCGCTTCATCAAGAGCTTTATCAAGCAATTGGAATGACCCAAATCAGGCCTGGTACAGTAAAACCCCAAAAAACCCTGTTCAGTAGTACTGGTGCACCACGCGCCATTGGATCTCTTTTCAGTTACACCTTTTCAATAAACTTAGACACCAGCTTGTCCGCCAACGTCATTACTAAAAATTCCTCTAGATATTGGCTACAAGGATATACTACTCAGTGACCTGGTGTTTCTCCTGACTGAAGGCACCCAATAAGCCTGCTATGGACAAGTTTTTGACCTATCTGTTGAGATTGCTGGGAAAATCTGATCCATTGACTGTTGTTTTTGACAACAAACATTCCTCTATATTACTGTCCCACCAGGCCCTGAAAAAATCTGGCATCTACATGAACTTTGAGAGTGACCAGTGGTATATCCATACTGATGATGGAATGAGACCCATTAAGATCTCCTACTCCAACGCCAATTCCCTGCCCAAATCATGACCTACCTCTGTTCCAAATTAGATGACCAAATCAGACCTTGAGCTTTACAACCCCCAAAAAACTCATTTAATCTAACTCTTAGAACATTACAATTGAAATATCTGCTATAATAGCAATGACATACCCCTTTTGACCCTAGGATCTAACCATATAGATTTAGAAAATGAAGAACCTATAGCCAAACGCCCTTATCAACTTCCCCCAAGATCACAAAAAACTTATTTAAGAAATTTAAAAAGGTTAATCAGTGGACTCATCCAACACTCTCAGTCACCTTAGGCCTTTCCCATTGTCATTGTCCTTAAGAATAACAGTAAGCTCAGAATGTTCTTGACCATATCCCACTCAGCAAAGTAACCAAAAAGAACGCATACCTTTTACTTCTTATCTCAGACATATTTAAATATCATGGGAGCACAAAGTATTTCACCTACATTGACTTTTTCTCTGGATACTATCAACTGGGAGTTGAAAAAGAATTATCCTATAAACTTCCTTTGTGGCAATATCTGGATAATTTGAGTCCACCAGAATGACATTTGGAATCACTGGCGTACTGTGCACCTTCCAGAAAGTCAAGGACAACCTATTATAAACCTGTTAAACAGATGTGTTACCGTATACCTTAACAACATTACCATTTTTTCACCAAACTTTCAGCAGCACTTAAATTGACCTTGAAACAGTTTTTTCCACATAGAAAATCCAACCTCAGTGTGAATAGCTCATAACTTATACTGTGCACTCAGAAATTAAAACTATTTGGATATATACTCACCCACAATGTCAAATGCACAGGCCTTTTAATGTAGAATCTATTGTCTCCTGCTCAAACCATAAAGTGTGATCAAACTACTCAGTATCATAGACACTATCAACTACTATAGATCCTTTATCATGAACATCATTAAAATTGCCAGTCTGCTTTACCGCATACAAAAGAAAGAGACCAAATGGAAATTTTTAGATGATGAAAAAACCGTTTTGAGGCTTCAAAAAATCCAATGACCTGTTTAGCTATCTTAATATTTACAAACTTCAAAGAAGGGTTCCAAAGATTCATGGATTTCAGTGACCTTGCCCTTGGCGCCATACTCACTTAACTCAAGGGTAACACCTACCTGCCTATAGAATATACCTCAAAAGATTTGCCTCAGACAAAATCAACTACTCCATGCACAAAAAAGGGATCCTTGCCATGGCATTCACCCTTAGAAAATTATGATATTATGTTTTGGATAGACCTGTCACTGTTTTCACAGACAACTCTGCAGTGTCTTTCATATTCAACAGCCCCAAGTCAAATGGCCATAATATGTTTTGGTGCTATGAACTAATGTAATTTGACTTGAAGTTCAGCAACTTTCCCAGAAAATTGAATTCTGTGGCTGATGGCCTTTCCCATGTTCCAAATAATCCTACTGACAATGTGATCTTTCATATGTGGAAGATTAACCTTGAAAAGGAGCTCATGCAGATATGGAAGTTCCTACATGAGTTCAAAGTACCCAAAGGCATGAATGATATCAAAAAAAATTAAAAAACCAGTGCACCAAGTTTAATCTTTGAAATCAGTTGTATGTTCACACTAAAGAATCAGTAACCCAAGTAGTGCTAAAAGGCTAAAGAATGGAATGCATGAAAGAAGCACACAATGGTTCCAGCCACTTTGAAAGACAAGCAACCTGAACTCAACTATATTTCTCTTACTGGTGGCCTAACGCCTATACATATCTCTAACTAAGTTGCCACCTGCAATGCTTACCAAATTTTTGACACATTGCCCCAAACTCTAAAAACCCTCAACCCCATTGTCACTACCAGATTGTTTAAACTGTGGGGTATCAATTTTATTGGACCTCTTAGAGTTGCCTCAACAGGTCTAAATACATTCTTTTTGCAACCAAATATTTTACCAAGTGGCCAGTAGCTAAAGCAACTCAACATGCTGATATGGCAACCATTGCCCAATTTTTATATGAAGAAATATTCACCATGTATAGACCATCTCACACCATTCTATCTGACAAATGTACACTCTTCAGCAATAAGTTAGTTGAGAAGATTATTGACCAAGTCTGCACCAAATATTACATGACTACTTCCTACAATCCCCAATGCAACAGTTTATAAGAACGCCTCAATCAAACCTTCATGTATGCCCTTAAAAGCTGTACCACTGATAACCCTGAGAAATGGCCCAAACAACTTTTATCAATACTTTGAGCCTACTGAACTAAAATTAATGCCATTACCAAACATACCCCTTAAAGATACTTTTTGGTGTCCAATTTTGCCCAAACTGTCATATGAACATGATATAATAGTGGGGGTTAACCCCAAAGACAAGGCTGGGCGTCTGGAGGCCCAGAAGGTGAGGTTGCAGGCCCTTCCTGACCTGAAGAACACCCTGGACCAACGCTGGGTCCAGGAAAAATATGCCCAGGTTGGGACCAGTGGTGCACCAAACGCTCAGCCCCTGATGGCAGCTGATGGCAGCCCTAGCGTTAAAACAAACTATCTACCAAACTAAGGTGGATGTTTCAGTTCACTTAGTTTCGGAACAAGGGTTCAAAACCTGTTCCTGCTATGAGATAATGCGCTCAGGTCAAATTCAACTTTAGTCAATAACTCGAGTGAAGTTGGTTTTGGTCTATTGTACTAACTTGGATGGAAGTATCACCCTTTTGTGAGTCGCTGCTTGGGCCCACTGCAGCATAACCCCAATTTCCCCATCTGAGCTTAAATACATTTTCCCCTGACCAACATTTCTTGTTGGTCGACTTCCCAAATAAATCTATCCACTGTTTTAAGTCATTTTTGTTTTATGATATTCTGAATGCTTCTGTGCACAAACCTCTTTGGGGAAGTCTCACGTTCCATTCCACTTGCTATTGCAAGTACCATTATGCTCTCCCCTTGTGCACCATTTTTCCACCCAGGATCCCTCCAACCTGGGCTGCCTAAACCCATCCAATATGTGCACCGCGTCGCCCTTCTATGGGATTTTATTATAAAATTCACAATATTATGCCTCAGCGGTTATTGCTCCAGCACCCTCTGCTGGGCTCTAATCCCTCTGGCACTAATGGCTAGTTCCCTGGTGTTGGGCCTGTGCACCGAGCACTGCCACACTGGGAACTGGAGAGTTATAGACACTCTCCTTACATTAGTCAACCAACCACCTTTTCTTATGTGCATGAACTTTTTCTGCGTGGAACTTTTCCAAAGTGGAAACAGTGGCCATCAGCTGTGGGCTCCAGCTGTCATTAGCTGCACCGCTGTTTCCTCATTTTCCTGAAGATTGGAGCAACTCAGCATTATTTTGGTTGCCTCCAACTGGAAAGTATCCACCCTTAATGTTCATACCTGGTAGAGTCAGTCACTTTGATGTCTAAAAGTTGTGATTTCCTGACTTTCCACCAAAATTACTAAATTTCATTCTGAGAAACGTTTTTCCATTACCAGCGCATTCAGAAAATGCTGGCAGAATCAGCGCAGATGGTCCTGGTAGTGTTGGCCTTAGATAACGTTGGGCATTCCATCACAGTTTCAGGGATAGGTTCACTTGCATCTAAAACTGCATTTTATAACGAAACCCTGGCCTCTATCTCTGAACCTTTTATTTGGTCATATGGCTTGGATGAGGACTCTATTTCTGTGTATCAAATTACCCCTGAGAACCCACGGTTGACCTCTACCATGATCTGGGGCACTCAGGAGGTGGAGAAGAAACTTTTTATCATATATAATCAAGTATATGCACCTGCAAAAGGCATGGTGGGGTATGTGGCCTCAGTATTAAGAGTGGCCAAATATCCCACCCCCTTTTTTGATTCCCAAACCCATTCTGTGTGCAGGCTTGAGCTAGATGATGAGAACTTTGGTGAAGTGTTGTCATTATCTTCCATAAATAAAGACCATTCTTGGTATTTTCTATTGACTGCTACCCTCTCCTCGCCTTTAGAGAAACTTACCACTACTATTTTGGTGGATAATGGCGCTATTGGAAACTATATGGACCAGTACTTAGCCGACTACCTTGGGCTGAGTTACTTGCCAGGTGAAGTGGTTAGAGGAGGGGCGTCCTAAGGTATTCCCACTCTGAAGATCATTGGGACAGTGGACTATCAGGTCGGCAAGTACCACTTGTCTGATCACTTCAGTGCAATCAAAAACCTCCTGTTCCCTATCATTTTGGGTGTGGAATGCTGGCGGAAGTTTGATGTAAGAACTAACCTGAAGGAGAATAACTTGTCTCTCACCATGAAGAATGGTCACACATTTGTTGTGCCTTTGTCCAAAGAAAACGCCCCAGGCGACTTGCCCCACCATATCCCTTGTATCCTTGCCTCAATGCAGAAGCCCTCAGTGGAAATCCTATACCTTCTTGCTTGGAGGGTTTGGAATCCTCTTTTGATGCAGCATCTGCCAACGCACTCCCTGAGCACTCTGAGTTTGATTGTGACTTCAAGCTCATGGTGGATCTAGTGCATATCTCTTCTCCTATTTACCCTTTAACTGTCCGGGAGGAAGAGGCGTTGGATGTGTGGGTGAAAGAACAGTTAGCCAAGGGTGCGATTTTCAGCGTACCTCCCCTGTATGCTCCCCCTTACTCTTCGTGGAGAAGTCTGATGGTACCTTACGCCCATGAGTAGACTATGGTAACCTTAACAACGTTAATGTACCAGACCTCCATCCCATCCCTTTAAATTCTCAGATTGCACGTTATGTGTAGAAGGCGAAGGTCTTCTCCAAGCTGGATTGCCTCAATGCGTTCAATCAGATTTGAATTAAAAAGGGACAAGAGTGGTTGACCGCATTCCATACCCAAAAAGGGATCTTTCAGTTTCGGTTCATGCCCTTTGGGCTTAAGAATGATCCTGCTATCTTCCAACGCCGCATTGATGCAGCGTTGGGGGACCTGTTAGGGGTATGTGCGGTCGCTTACATGGATGATATCCTGGTGTTTTACCCTGATCAGGAGTCCCATGCAGTTCACATTTGGCAGGTGGTGGAGCGGTTAAAGGCAGCTAGCCTTACATTGAAAATATCAAAGTGCGAGTTCTTTAAGTCCCAGGTCACGTTTCTGGGCAACGTCGTGTTTGACCAAGGACACATGATAACTCCAGACAAGGAGAAGGCGATTCATGAGTGGCCTACCCCTACTTCAGTTAAGGAATTAAGGAGCTTTTTAGGGACGTGCACATTCCTCAAGAAGTTCACTCCCAATCTGTCTGAGGTGGCGGCTCCCCTATACAAGGCTAGCGGTGCCAAGGTGCTTCAGTGGTCCCCCACTTCGAAGGATGCTTTCCAAGCAGTGAAGTGCATCCTATTATTCATGACTGTTTTTCGCCATGTCGACCCTTCCAAGGAGTTCATTGTGTCAACTGATGCCTCCAACTTCGCCATAGCGGCCGCCTTGTTACAAGTAGGTGAAGATGGGATGGAGCATCCAATGGGATATTTTTATAGGAAGATGTCTTTGCCAGAGTTGAATTACACCATTTATGACAAGGAGTTACTAGCAGTGGTGGAGGCACTGACTTATTGGCATCACCACTTGCATGGCTCTACCCAACCATTATGCATATGGACAGACCACCGTGCCTTGCTGTATTACCGCGCGCCTTATGTCCTAACCCCACAGCAGACCTGTTGGCATGAGACTCTTGCCCAATTCGCATTCACATATGAGTTCACCAAGGGCAAGGATAATGGTTTGGCGGATGCTTTGAGCTGCAACCCTTCTTTAGCCCCTGACCTCAAGGAGGTAGAGGTGCACAACACCCAAGTATTGATCCCTCCAAGTAAAATTCTGTCGTTGCTTCCCTCTCCCCTGGCCAACAGACCAGCGCTTGCACCTCTAGATAATGCGGAGGAATATGGTATGTTTAGAAAGGTCGTCCTTTCTCAGCCTTTGTCAGGCGAATATGCCATGGTCCTTGCAAAAAGCGCGTCAAATCAAGAGGATCTATCCAGAGACTATCACATAAAGGATGAGATGGTGTGGTTCCAGGGGCGCCTTTGGGTACCTGCTGGGCCACTGAGCCTGGACATTATTTGGGACCATCATGATGGAATTACCATTGGTCATCCGGGGAAAGCAAAGACCTTGAAGTTGATACGCTGCACCTACAATTGAAAGGGCTTGCCTGCTCAGGTGGGGCGGTATTGTAAGGAGTGCCTGGTGTGCAACCAGATGAAACCCAACCGTCAACCTTTAGCAGGGTTGTTGGTACCAGTCCAAAAGGCTGATGGGCCCTGGACTTCCCTCTCAGCTGATTTCATTGTGGAGCTTACCAGCCTCAGATGGTTATGATGCCATCATGGTGGTGGTGGACCGGTTTACAAAGTTCGCCCACTTTATTCCTTGCAGAACCACGATAACCACAGCTGAGATGGCTAGGCTTTTCATCGCCCATGTGTTTGCACTTCATGGGGTTCCCCAAGATTATCAGTGACTGGGGACCCCAATTCACCTCCATTTTTTTTGAAGAGTTGTGTAAGACTCTTCAGGTTCACCCTTGCTATTCAACTGCCTATCATCCACAATCATATGGGCAGACAGAACGAGTGAACCAATGCTTGGAACAGTTCCTGCAGTGTTACACCACCGCAGATCATGCAGATTGGGCTTCTCACCTTCCCATGGCCCAGTTTAGCTACAAAAATACCTTGCACTCTTTTATTGGCTGTTCCCCATCTTTTGCCAGCCATGGCTTTAACCCCGCCTTTAACATGGAGCCCTGTTGTGGGTCAAAGGTTGAAGCAGTGTTGGACTTTGCCAAGACCATTAAGAAGGTTCACCGGGGGTTTCCACAAGCTTGGAGGCAGCAATGCAGGTGTATAAGGAGACTGCTGATGGGAAGCGCCGAGTAGGTCCTTCATACAAGGAAGTGGATCTCATGATGCTTGATGCATGTAACATCCCTATCAAGCAGCCTTGCAAAAAGCTGGGCCCTAAGAGAATTGGACCTTACCGCGTTGTTAGAAAGGTGGGCCATGCCTCATTTCAGCTGTTTCTTCCCCCATCATTTCAGATCTTCTCGGTGTTCCATGAGAATAAACTCAAGTTGTTTGAGGGCCCCCCACCAGAGAATCCTGAGGCCTATCTCATGGATGGGGCGCCTGAGTGGGAGGTGGAAGAGATAGTTGTCTCCCGCTGTGTTAAATGAAGACTTGAATACCTGGTATCCTGGAAGGGCTTTGATGCTGCTAAAAACAGTTGGGTTCCAGCACGCGAATGTGTGCATGCCCAAGATCTGATTGATGCCTTCCACCAGCGGTTTCCCCAAGCTGCCAGATCCCAACCCCAACTAACTGTCGCTGCCATGAAGTTGGCCCCCACCCATAAGAACTTTTCCCTGGTGCAAGCCCCTGGAGGGGGGTTGCGCCCTGTCAGGAGGAGAGGGTAATTTCATGTGAACATGGCATAATAGTAGGGATTAACCCCAAAGACAAGTCTGGGCGTCTGGAGGCCCAGAAGGTGAGGTTGCAGGCCCTTTCTGACCTGAAGAACACCCTGGACCAACGCTGGGTCCGGGCAAAATATGCCCAGGTTGGGACCAGTGGTGCACCAAATGGCCAGCCCCTGATGGCAGCCCAAGCGTTAAAATGAACTATCTACCAAATTAAGGTGGATGTTTCAGTTAACTTAGTTTCAGAACAAGGGTTCAAAACCTGTTCCTGCTATGAGATAATGCGCTCAGGTCAAATTCAACTTCAGTCAATAACTCGAGTGAAGTTGGTCTTGGTCTATTTTACTAACTTGGATGGAAGTATCACCCTATTGCGAGTCGCTGCTTGGGCCCACTGTGGCATAACCCCAATTTCCCCATCTGAGCTTAAATACATTTTCCCCTGACCAACATTTCTTGTTGGTCGACTTCCCAAATAAATCTATCCACTGTTTTAAGTCATTTTTGTTTTATGATATTCTGAATGCTCCTGTGCACAAACCTCTTTGAGGAAGTCTCACGTTCCATTCCACTTGCTATTGCAAGTACCATTATGCTCTCCCCTTGTGCACCATTTTTCCACCCAGGATCCCTCCAACCTGGGCTGCCTAAACCCATCCAATATGTGCACCGCGTCGCCCTTCTATGGGATTTTATTATAAAATTTACAATATTATGCCTCAGCGGTTATTGCTCCAGCATCCTCTGCTGAGCTCTAATCCCTCTGGCACTAATGGCTAGTTCCCTGGTGTTGGGCCTGTTCACCAAGCACTGCCACACTGAGAACTGGAGAGTTATAGACACTCTCCTTACACAAACCTTTTAACTAAACAACTTACCAGTATCAATCAACCACTTGATCACCACCAATGTTGAACCTTTGCTCAAAACCTTGTAACCAAACATTCCCAGAAAATGAAAGATCACTTTGACAATTAACTTAAATACCACAAGTTTACACTATTGGAGATTTTGTACTCTTTTATTTAAATTAATTAATTAATTTCTATTCAAAGAAGACACAAATCAAATATAGAGGGCCCTACCAAGTCTCCAAAGTTCTCCCCTATTGTAATTATGCCCTAGAGACTCTCAATGGAATACCTTACCAATCTACCATTATTGGGAATTGCTTGAGACTATATCAATACCAATATGAACAGGGGTGTGTCATGAGAATAGGAGGCTCTTGCAGATTCCACACTTCAAGAATCTGCACCACATCTTTTATTCATTTTTCCCAGTTCACTAACTCCCTGCATGCCACTGGAAACTCAAGTATTAATTACAAGCCACCTAATATAAAACCCCCTTGAAACCACAAAAAATCAAGTTCTCCAGATTTACAGTTGACTTTCATTTCATTTATAACGGTTTACTTATCAACACAGTAGTTAGTAAAGATGTCCATCTATTCATAATTTACCTGGTGGACCACCAATATTGAAAATAATGAATTATCACGCACCACATGCACAAATTTCCGTGAAAAAAACAGAAGATAGCCAAAACCTATGACAACACAAACCATAAATCTTAGCGTACTCCACTTTCCTAAAATAGCCAATTTATCTAAAATTGCTTGGGTTTATAATTTCAGATAATTGCAATTGATTATTTTAGCTTTTATATTGTAGATAACCAGTGTTAGGAATTTAACTAGATTATGCTTTTTACAATGTTTTTGATAACTAGTGAATTAGTCAGGGATGATCCCCAGTATAAGTCTTTAGTGTCAATGATTTTAGGCTTACCAAAGAGGAAGCTCTGAGTTAACATTTAAAATTAGTTTGGCAATTAGACTTCCTTATTTTGTCAGGGATGATCCTAGATAGTTTACCGGCTCAAGGGAAGGATTGCCTAGCCTAGAAAATTGAGTTAAAGGAAGTTCAAACCAATAGCATGATGAAGCTGCAGGTCAATAGATAAAAAGCTATTCTTAGGTAAATGATACTGATAATATTGTAAGGATGGCACTAGGGTGCTATAATACTATATATTTATGATAATAATTCTCTAATAAAGGATACATTTCTTTGTTGTACTAGAATTCACTAGTAAACTAGCTTTAGTTATTGTAGGACGGAAGTGCCTAACTAATGTAACAAACAAAGGTCAAGTGTTAACTGAACACTTATCAGCTCAGATTCAAGTTCCCTATCATTATAAAGGGTATTTGTATTAGTTATGGAATAAATCCTTGTGAACCTGTGCTGTGACAACTTTTCAACAAGTGGTGCTCACTACTTGGGGTTCTGGGATAACGTTGTTTAAAAAAGTTGAGAGTTAAGAGGATTAACGAAGAACTATTAAGCTAAAAAAGTGATCAAGTTAAGGCTGAAGCTTGCAATACACTTAAAGTTACAGACCTAGAATACGTGGGAATGGAGTCTGCTGTGAAGATGTTTGAGCTTATCCACAATCTCATAAAGCAGCATAAAGATGTTAAGGAAGAAGTTGCAAAGCTGCACCTGTTAGTCAATGACACAAAGACTCACAACCAAGCTGAGGTTAAGGGAATTTGGACTGAGTTATTGAGACTAAAATTTACAGCTTATGATTTTATATCTCAGAAGCAAGGAGAAGGATTGACGTGATGAGTTGCCGCAATAGAGGTATCATGATGAAGCAGGGTTTGGAAATATTGAGGCACAAGATCAAGTTATGCTGTTAGTAAAAACCTTGGACGTTTATACTGACAAACTCCTCAGCTTACTAAAGAACTTTAAGAGCTACAGTGGAAGCACCAAAAGTTGAAGGCATAGAAATTGTCATGGAGCGTGCTGATAATTTTTGAAGACCAACCTGAAACTCTAGGTGAGTTACCATCCAGAGCCCAAGTCAGAATGCCGTAGGCACAGCTGTCCAAATTGACATGTTACAATGAGTAAACCCACCACAAAAGCCAGCCACGGTGTTCTTAGACCAGAGATCACACTTTTTAATTTTTTTAATAAGCACTTAAGACCAAAATTTGGGATTTTAAAGATTTTATCTAAAAGGGAAAATTTAAGAAAATGGTGTGACAGTGATACTTGTTGAAAACCGCTGCTTATAAAAGCTCACTGGGGAAAATGCATCATTTGCGCAACTTCCATCAGAAAAATTTGAACCAAGATATCAGATTGGGTTTCTGGACCTAATTTGCAATTAATATGGGTCCAGACTGCTTAGCTGAATTCATTTTGGGTTTTTTACTTAGATTTAATTTAACATTATGCACATGCATTTGCTATGGTGGCAACAAATTTGGGTGGACGGCAGGTTGAGCTTAGGGCCAAGCCACATAAGGCTGGACCCAGTTAGTGTGAAGGGATTGATCACTCTGTACCTGTTGGGGGTGGGTATGACATCAACACAATGAAGAGATCTCAGCAGGTTTGAGGTGTTTTGCGCAAATTTACCTCCTCCCAGCAAAACCTCCAAAATGTTTTACCATCTTGACAGAGGATAACGCTGGGAGAGAAACTGCAATTCTCAGGAGGTACGCTGCAACCCACCTCTCATCCACCACATGGGCCACATTGCCATGGGTGGTGAGAGGCACAGGTGCCAGCCTCTTCCCCTTTTTTGAGAAGAACAGGAATTTCTCTTGATCCAAATGGAGTGGTTCCTGTTCAATACTTACAGAAATCTGGCCACAAGAAAGGGGAAAAATCCATCATTTATTGTTTATCTAAGGTAAAAGGGGACACTGGCATGGTCATGAAGATCCTGAAAGTGGATCTGTTTTGTTAAAAGTTTTTACATCTGGGGATAACAGTTCCACTGATTCTAGTCGCAGAACTCTACAAAAGGTGCAAGGAACCCCAGCAGATCAACCCATATGGTGCTCTTTCCCTTCTGTGAAAACCACAAGCCCACGTCCAAAAATTGGCAGCAATTCCCCTGAGACCATGGAATTTTGAGCAACTCTGAAACTGACAAAGGTTCAAAGAAACGATATTTCATGGCGTTCTACAAGTTGTTTGAGATAGCCATGGTGGGGTTCAAGGATCACCAGAGGGCGATTACTGTGGTCAAATGCCTTGACACAGCAAGCCAAAATATCATTATGCCACATTTAGCTACCAGCAAATGAACTTATGAAGAAATGAAGGTTGCAATTATGGGGGAGCTCAAAAGTCCAGAGCACCTCTCCAACCGGAAACAGGAGTTCCTCAGCATTAAGTTACAAAGAAATGATTCTATCGAAGCCTTTATCAGTCGCATCAATCAAAAGCCACCAATACTTATAGGTTGGGAGCATTGACCAATTTTGACACCTGGACTGCCATGAAGTCATCACTGCAAGGACATTAGGAGCTAAATCAGGTTATGATTCCACGCTGACCACAGATATGAATACAGCTCAAATGGTCAAATTTTTGTGAGTTTGTGGGGCCACCTTTGATGTCCCCAATAAGAGCTTTTGCAACGCCTACCCTGCTCATATGGGTTACTAGGGGAAATCCCCCTCAAGAATGAGTGGTGGCCAACTCCAAAGGTCAAGTTAAAATTTAAATTTATTTGGGGAAGGCTGACCAGGGGATGGACACTTCTGATAAGACACAAAGAAACCAAAACTTCAGCATGAGGAAGGCACCCCAGAGAAGCTAATGCTTTCTTCTGTTGCCAGCAGGAACGCCAAGATAGGGAGGGGGGCCACGTGTGCAGGGGCTTGCGCTACTATGGAGCAAATATGTAGGAAGGGGTCTGAAATGATGAACCAAACTGAGAACCAGGATGAGACCAACTGGCAGCGACATGGTGGGAGGTATCCAAACATCCATGCTTGAAAGTGGTCCACTAAGCGTGACCAGAACCGGAGTACAGATTCTTATAGGTGAGGATGGAGCCTGATATGGCATCCAAGACAATCGTGTTGATAGTCCACATAGCAATTGCGACCACCAAGGCACTGAGGGAGGGCATAAAAGGGGAGGCCATGAATAAAGCAAACATGTCCTTAGACAGACTGAAGGGCTGTGCCTGATCCTGGCAAAGCAGACGTTGCACCTCACGCTATATCACTTTAGATGGAGGGCACTTTTCCAGGCGGTGAAACAGCGTTCTGTACTGGACACACATGACACAGGATGAGTGAAGAGCGTTAGAGCGTTTGTCAGTATGGTATACCCATCTCAAGAAGCGCCACACATGGTAACAAATATGTGGCTGCAGAAGAGGGTGGTGGGCGTACTTCCAAATAGCTTTCTGGGTATTAATGGGGTAGGGGATGTCCATCATGTCCAGGTAGTCTACTCTGGACAAGGTATGGGGTTGCATGGATATCACTCCGTTCAGAATGGTATCTTCCTGTACCTCCTGGGTGAACCGAGGAGAGGGACGCCCCCTCTGGGAGGTGTGCCCACAAATGTGAATTCTCCACTCAGCGCTCCGCATACAGAGGAGGATCCTTTTGAAGTGGGGCGACGTCCCATGTGGGCCTGCTGCTGAAGTGTGTGAGGCAAGGTACTTTAACAGAGAGTTTGGGTGGTATGGATTGGTGAGGCCCAGAGCACAGGAGAAGTTGGAACGGGCTGCGTGGGACCAGTGCTGGGATGAGATTGTAGGGTTAGTAACGGAAGCAATTCAGGAGCCAAGGATTTTGGCTGCATGGGCCTCAAAGTTAAGCAGGCCCATACCATCACTATGGCGAGGGCCAAACATGACATCCAGGCGCACCGGCGGTGGGCAGCCCAACCAAAGCCACCCTTGCAGAAGGGCATATAGTGAATTGAAGAAACTCAGGGAAAAAGCGATGGCGGGGCCCCAAACCAAACTTTAGAGAGCAGCATAGAGTTGGCTAGTACTACTCTGCCTGAAAGGGAAGTCTGACGGGTTCTGAAGAAAGCTATGCATTTCATCACATTGTCTAGTATATGGTTTTCCATCACCAATGAGGCGTACCCGCCTGCCTCC
>JAKSZP010001723.1:0-84364 GCA_022478985.1 Massospora cicadina
TGAAACGCCATTTCGAGGATGGTGATTGTGTTTACTCCAACTCTGAGGCTAAGCATGATGCCCTGAGTCAAAGTATTTGTAGACGTCATTACAAACTTTTTATGTGGCCAAGGGTCACTGAAAGTAAGGCGTCATGGGTAAGATGTGGTTAACATCAAACCCTATAAATAACCCTTGCATTTACACTAATAATGCATCCTTTAACTTCTGGATTAAGTTTATAATTTATCTTATAAACTTTTTGCGTTATTACTTTATTTTATATTAAAGTCAATTTTCACTTGGGATCAGTAGGATCAGGGCAGCGTGCCATCGTCCAAGTGAAACAACCGGGTATACAATTGAAGTGTTACCAAAAAGCTATATCATAAATTTAAATTCACCATCCTGTCTATTGTCCTCACACAATAGATGCTCGAAACCACATACCACCTAAAAAGAAGAACCAGCCCTCTGAAGCAGACACCCAAATTCAACAACTGGTTCACCCAGTTATTCCAAACCCATGGGACGATTTTTTCCTCCCAAGGATCTCGACGCCTGGCTTGTTTGTACCCAAGCGGTACCTCACTGCCCCTGGTGCTCTCCCAGAGCAACATGCACTATGGCCTAAGGGTCAAATATTGGAAACTATTTTATACCACGACCAAGCCATTATTGAAATGGCACAGGCAGTGATGACACCCACCATATTCATAGATTTCTGCCCCTATAAGGGGTATTTTGACCTCAGCTTTACCTGTGAAGCTGACACTGCCACTGCAGCAACTGTGTCCCAGGTATTCTAGGGCACCCCACTTCCCACAATTCAGACCCAGCTCCAAGTGGACACCACTCTGGTGGTCCAGTTTGCTGGTTTGCCCACCCACCTCCCCCTGAAGTGCTCCACCAGGAGCTGATGGACGGATTGGCAGCCTATGGCTCCAACCCATCTTATAATTTGTGGTCCCAAATGGGGCCACACAACTCTCTGGGCCTTGGGCATATGCCACAATCAGCCCTGAATTTAGTAAAATCGCCATGTTGATTCCCCTTTGCACCGTTATTCCTTCAGCACCTGACCATCCAATTTTGGGCCCGCATTGAGGGCGGATGGATAATTAGTTTATCATGTTTTGAGTTGGACCACACGAAATGCAAGCACCCCTCCTTAGCCACTTCCAACAGATCGGATGACTCATCTGATGACCTCCAATCTGCCGCCCACCACATACAAGTTCCAGCATGGGGAACAATCCTACCTCCCCCTATCCCAAAACTGGAAGCAGCAGCTGCACCCGCAGCCACCAATCAGCTGCCTACTCGCCCCAATGTCACACATGATTCCCCTTTTCAGCATCAGATTGGATCCCAGTTTGATCCCATGCTTCATCCAAAGAATCAACCAAACCTCAACTGCATGATGATTCTACAATTCAATTCAACCAAAACCCATGGGAGTTATTTTCTGAATTCAATGAATCAGGTAAGCTCATTGAAGAACCGTCTCTGCAAATTAAGCATCTTGTTAATGCAGAATGGGACGCCAAATACCCCTCTTGACTATATACCCCACAGCCAAATGCTGAATCATTTTGCAGTGATCACCAGCTTACAGTTGAATAAGCTGCAACACCAGATTTTCGTCCCCTTTGTAAAGCTGTCGCCAAATCAGTGGCGATGCTCACAGGAGGAATTCCACCTCCTGTAATCCCCAAAAGTCTTACTAAAAAGAGTAAAATCACAAAACAGTTACACAAAAATGTTAGCGATGCTATCCAGAACGTGGTAACTATAGCATGGAACCCAAAAGCTAAACTTACCCAAACCAACATCGCCACATTCATTAAACTCCCAGATACCCGCATCAAAGCTGAATAAGCTTTAGCTGAATATATTAGTGCCATTTTCCTAGCAGGCATTTCTATGAAATATCAATTATTATCAATATTGAACCACATGCCGCAGATGTTCCAACGCCCTTACTGTCTGCCTTGACATGCACTCTACTATGGGAGGAAGAAGCTGCTGCCAAAAGATGGGCCCCTGATCCCCCCTGTAATGGGCGGGTTCACGACAATATGCATTGAACAAATTGGGCAGTAAGAGCCATGTTACTGACCATACTAGGTACAGGCCTGCAGAGGCCCATCCCCAAACCTGACTGCCATGTCTCGTCATTGCCACATATTCTCATAACACTGTTCTCAAGACACTGCACATCAGTATCAGGGCCTGAGACCAGGAAAGGGCCAATAACGATGCCAATGCCACACAGAGCTCATTGGTGGAGCTCATGTCTTTTGATCTGATCTGACTATTTTTACTAAATAAAATTAATGTAATGCGAGCTAGCAAAATCCTTTATTTCCAAATTCCTCATAGAAGATGCAACTGCCTTACTGGGCTGCCACGTCTTCTCTTAAATAGTGCACTGCAAATATTGAATAAGCTTTCTTTTTTTTATTTAGACTTTTCTGAGCCTCGACCACCACATTATTAGCAAAGATTCACTATCCCACTGAATCACCATCCACGCCCTGCATAAGCCTGTCATTATTCTGCAAAGGTGATTTGGATTTGGGATGGCGATTTTTCCCAGTTCCAAACTTACTGAGTTCAATGCCCGTTGAATCAGGGTCACAATCAGATCAACTCTTCTCAAATCTGAATAAATGTATGGATTAGATGCCTCCTGACCCGTTACATCACCCCCCTGTGAAGACCAGAACTCCTGGACCTTCTCTGGGCACCGCGCACAGTCCTCCATCATTTTCCACATCGCCTCCTCTACCAGATAGCCCTTCCACTTCACCAAAAGTTGCTTTCAGCCTCTCACCCACTTGCATCCAGTATCTGTTCCACCTCATATTCTGGAATCTCCCCTTCTCTAGGACTCAGTGGACCAGGGCGCTCTGGCCCCTCACACCCAAAAGCAAGTAGCTGGGAAGCGTGAATCACCAGATGGGCTCTGGAACCCACTGGCAAACTCAACTCAAAGGTGACCTGATTAATAGCTCAGATAATCCAGTATGAGCCCATCCTTGGACCAGGCTTATGACTCTTGACTGAGATGGCTTAGTTCGTGGCCACTACCAAAACCCAGTCCCCAGGTTTAAACGCCGGATCTGGCGCCCTCCACCAATCTGCCAGCCACTTCTACTGAGCTATCGCCTGCTCCAAGTTTCCCCATAAAATCTTTCTGATTTCTGACATGGTACATATCATTTCATCCGCCCCTGACATATGCCTCCCGCAGATCCCCCATTTGATTTAGGGTTGAGTCCATGATTCGCGAAAAATGGCAACATTCCCATCGAGTATTGAGAGTGGTTGTTGTAGGCAAACTGGGCCATCCAGACCCACAATACCCAATCATCCTGTCAATCGGACATGTAACACAGCAGATATTGCTAAAGTATCTGGTTCACCCTCTCTGTTTGACCATCAGATTGCAGATAATATGCCTAGGAAAGACCTGGCCTGATTTCGAAACTTCCCAGCAGACTTGAACAGAATCTCAAAACGAATTGTGGTCCATGGTCCGAAATGATCTCCTCAGGTATACCATGTCAGGAAAACACTTCATTGATGAAAACCCTTGCCGCATCCCTCTCCAAAAAACTCCCAGTGCATGGGAAGAACTCAGCGTATTTGGTAAGTCTATCTATGACCACCATAATTTCATCCTTACCCTACACCTTTGGAAGTCCCACTATGAAATTAACACTGATCAAACTCCAAGGGCCAGCAGCATTGGCAGTGAATTTAACTTACCCAATGTTGGTTTTCTCAATGGCTTGGACTTCGACATACCAAACACTCCCACACGTACTTCTGGAGATCCTTATGAAGGCCCAGCCACAAATACTCCCGCTGTACCAATTCCATTGTCTTCCCTACTCCCGGGTGACCCACCAGTGGGTGGTCATGAGAAGCCCAGATTACCTTCCATTGTAATGATGGGTTAGATACCCATACACGCGACTTGTGGCATAATATCCCAACCCTTTTCATGAGATCTGCATGGTACCAGTGCGGCTGACCCACCATCATCTCGGATTTCAGCATTTGTGCAAACTCCGCGCTCCTCTGCTTCTGACGAACTTCCTGCCCCAACACACCCCCCATCTTTAACCATCACAAATTGGTCCAGTCGGAGCATTGTCGCTGTGTTGAAATCCTCCAATTCCTCCTTCTCATACACAAAAGCTCCATCTCAACTTAACCAATTACGGCAGGACATTTGAAGCTCCAGGCCTGTACTCCACCCAAAAATCATAGCAGACCAGCTCAACTTGCCATCTAGCTTGTCGCTGGTTCATCTTTCTGGGTTGGCAACAATACTCCAAGGCTTTGTGGTCCGTTAGAATAACAAAAGGATGCTGGGTGTAGAGAAGGTGATATTGCCATTCACGCAAGGCCACCATCACTGCCAACAGTTCCTTATCATATACTGGGTAGTTTGTTTCCATGAGGAGCAACTTGCGGCTGAAGTAACACACAGGATGCTCCAACACATCTTCCCCTTCCTGAAGCAATACCGCCCCCAGAGCATAATTTGAAGCATCCATCTCAACCACAAAGGTTTTCCTAGGATCTGGATGGGCCAGCACAGGTGCAGTAAGTAACTTACTCTTTAGTAATTCAACCGCCCGCGCTTCCTCCTTCCCCCATATGAATGGAACGTCCTGGGTCAAACGCATGAGAGATAAGGCTGACTGGTAAAGTTTTTTCACAAACCAACGAAGGAAGTTCAATGTTCCCAAAAAACTTCGCACCCCCATCTGATCCGTGGGGGCCTTCCATGCCTGAACTGCCCAAAGATTATTCGGAAACACCCCCAATCCATTCCAGAATACCACGTTGCTGAGGAATGTTACCAAACTCCAGTTGAACTCCCACTTGGAGGGCTATAACCTTAAACCCAACTAGCCAATCACCCCAGACTTTCCCAAACATATTGTACATGCTCCTCCTGGGACCGCAAGAACACTAGAATATCATCCATATAAGTGGCACAGCATCATCTGATCATCCCCCAAGGACATGGTCAATCATCCATTGGAACACTGCCAGAGCATTTCTCAGCCCAAATGGCATTACACAATATTGGTACACCCCCAGGTGGCACTTGAACGCCATGTATTGCTGATGCTTTGGTCTCACCAGAATCTGATTAAATGCATCAAGGTCAAGCTTTGTAAACATCATGCATTTGGTAACCATCGGAAGAATGTCCTCCAAAAGGGGCATTGGATATGGATCCAGCTCCGTGACCACATTTAAACGTCAGAAATTCACACATGGGCATAAAGCACCACTCGCCTTTGGTACTAACAACACAGGAGACACCACTGGAGACATTGAGGGCTCAATCAAACCCTTATTCAACATTGAATCCATATGGCTTACCAATGCTTCCCTGGTTTGTTCATTGATAGCATAGACCGGACACCCCCCTGGGAAGCTCCAATCCCTCCTTGAACCAAAATGAGAATGCGAAAGAACCCATAGGGGAAAAAGGCAAACTTCTGATGGGACTAAATATGTCAACGAAGTTGCTATATTCAGGTGGGAGCTCTACCTCTTTGCATTCCCCCTAGGCTCCTGCATCCACTCGGGTCCTCGCCCCTAACCTCCATCTTCAACGTCATCAGAGGTCCAATCTGGGGTGATAGGGTATTTGTTTTATGCAACACATCAATCCGTGGCTGGAAACGATGCCACCATTGCATCCCCAGCACCATGGGGTGGGCCAGATTCCAGATCGCACAGAAACCCTCTTTCAACCAAAAGAGGTTCTACCGAATGACAATCAAGGGCTCCAGAACCCACGATGGGGCTCTTCTCAATACATTGGCAAATACCACCTCAGAACCCCTTCTCATTATCAACATCAAACGTTATGCTAAGGAAAACTCCACATAGTTTTCCTTACCCCTGTATCCACCAGAGCCAGCACCTTCTCGGTCCAACCATGCAAGTATAACTCAACCAGAATAAATAACCTAGGATAAAGCGAAGAAGAAGGTTTAATGTTAGAAGCATTCTCATACTGCAAATTTGCAGGTAAAGTAGGTCGGGGACTATAGCTCTGCCCAGGTCCCTGGCCTGTTCTTCCTGACTCCTCACCACTACCCTGACGGGATCCCCCATGGATATTCCCAAAATTCCGTGGAGAACCCCGCCAGCCCCCTCGTCCTATGCTGGCAATGATGGGCGACTGGACCCTTCCCAGGGACATCGAATCCTCTCTCCAGTTCCATGCCAACGCCAATTGCTTTTCCACTTGCATCGCCAAAACAATCTCCTCTGCCAATGAACCCTGAACTTTAACAGCCGCCATAGCGGCCAACATGTCCACTTAAAGCCCTTGTCTGAACATTTGCGATGATTGCAAACCTGAGACTCTCACTGCTTTTACCAATGGCCAGAAATTCTGCTCGTATTCTTCCACTGATCCTCAGCCCTGACCTACCATCAACAGAGCTGACCACGCCTTGTCCTGCGCCTCATATGGACAGGCCGCCCGGTCAATCCAGTCCACACACTCATCCATGGATCTGGGCAGGCGTCCTTGCTCTTTAACCAACTCTTACACCCACCTGGACAGTTCTGGGGGTAGTGCCTCCACAATTTGCACAATCTGCAATGAGAAAGAGGTCTCCCCACTCATTGCTTGAGCTAACCGCACCTGAAAATGAATCCATGACACCACTTGGTGGATCTTCTCTAAGGCTTCCATGGGAAAAGATACCTGACCTTTCAGGATGCAGGTCCCCCTTGGCGTTCCTCCATCCTAACGGGTCTTGTACCACACACTCAAATCACCTCTCTTATTACAAACGTGAGCAAGAAGCTCACCATCACCACCATTAACACATGGCAGTACCATTCCTCCCCACCTGGGACCACCTCCTCTTCTTGGGGGCCCCACAAAACTGACAATAAAGTAATAGAGTTGTGTCTAATGTAACAGGCGGGTTCACGCCAATATGCAACAAATGAATTGGGCAGTAAGAGCTATGTTACTGACCATACTAGGTACAGGCCTGCAGAGGCCCATCCCCAAACCTGGCTGCCATGTCTCATCATTGCCACATATTCTCGTACCACTGTTCTCAAGACACTGCACATCAGTAGCAGGGCCTGGGACCAGGAAAGGGCCATGAACGATTCCAATGCCACACTGAGCTCATTGGTGGAGCTCATGTCTTTTGATCTGATCTGACTATTTTTACTAAATAAAATTAATGTAATGCGAGCTAGCAAAATCCTTTATTTCCAAATTCCTCGTAGAAGATGCAACTGCCCTACAGGGCTGCTACGTCTTCCCTTAAATAGTGCACTGCAAATATTGAATAAGCTTTCTTTTTTAGTTAGACTTTTCCAAGCCCCAACCACCACATTGTTAGTGAAGATTTGCCATCCCACCGTATCACCATCCACGCCCCTCATAAACCCGTCATCATTCCGCAGAGGTGATTTGGATTCAGGATGGCGATTTGCCCAGTTTCAAACTTACCAAGCTTGATGCCCTTTGAATCAGGGCCACATTAAGATCGAACTCCACTCAATCTGAACCAATGTATAGATCAGGTTCCTCCTGATCCGTTAAACCCCCTCCCCTTCCGCCATGGAGAGATAAGTAGTTTCTGCTGCCCACCTGGTTGGTTGTTTTGTTTGAAGTTTTTCACTCAATCCGCTCATTTGGGCGTTTTGTTTGAACCAATTAGTTACATTAGTTTTTGTTTTAGTTTTGGTAATGTCCATCCCCTGGTCGTCTTACCTCAAATAAATATAAAAAAGCTGAGATGTATTTAGGTGTATTTTTACTATATCATAGATAAAGCAATAATCCAACGCCCTACCATATACAGGATGCTGGGCCTTAGGGTATACAAAATGGGAGAAGAATATTGGATGAACAAATTCCTTAAATGGGAAATTGATATTTTTGGCAAGTTTGCATAGGGATTTGAATGGCACATTTGAACATTGGGCAAAAATTGCGTTTGATCAATTCCAGTGTTCCAGTAGGGTTCATCCTCATTCCAAACGTTTATTTTGCTTTATCATTACCCAAGCTTGACTGGATCAAATTCTGATGCTAGCTTTAAAAATCCAAGATTGAACATATGTGGTGTTTGTTAACTAAAGTTTGCACCTGGTAATACCCCAGGTATTGAATACATTCAATTGAGGGCCCCCTGTAAAACCCTCTGTTTTGGAAGGGGTTTACCACTGCAACAATCATCTTATTAGACTTCCTAAAATTTATATAAAGCTGGGTATTCTTAATGTAAATATTGTTTTGAAGGTTCATTGATGATAATTAAGGCCTTGGAAATTGCACTGGGGGTTGAAGAGCGCAAATTAGGTGGGACAGGTGCTACTTATCCCTCATCCAGGATATGCCCTAGATCAGCAAGATAGTTAAGAGGAAGAGCCTTAGGGTTGGACCCCTTTTTGTTTATAAAGGGATGAAAAGTTTTATCCGTCTTATAAGATGAATTCTGGAATTTTATACTTGTATTTTCTAAGTTAAATGAGCACAAAGGAACATATAACATGGTACTTTAACATGCAATCGTTGAGTTTTTGCCATTACTTCCATACTGTTTTGTGTACAAGACAAAATTCCCAAAGTCTGAAACGCTAGTATAGCATAATGAAAGCTTAATATTTTCTGTGTCAATCTGGTAAAAACCTTAAGATTTACCTCAATTACTGATGGTATATAAGGATTATATATAACATGGGAAGAGGCATCATGGTCAATAATGTTACTCCCACGCTATTACCTGGTCTTAGTATTGTGGGTCTTACATTTAATCTGTTAATGGTAATATAATTATAAATAAAGCTCTATCAACAAGACCTGCTAATTTATAGAAGGAATGAAGAATCAACTATAAAAGAATGTGTAAAAAGTTTAAAAATATTACATAAGGAAAGCCTTGGTCAATATATGCTTTTGACATTGCCTTTGTAGATAGAGATGGAGATTTAAGTCTCATTGTCCACAAAAAGTTCCAGCATTGAGCTGAGTTAAGGCTAAAACCATAGGCGCAAAACTGTTGGGAGGACATTTATGATGCACTTGTTATATAGATTATTATAATTAAAAATCTTCATTGCCACAATGTATTATGCAAGAGGTATCCTTTATGTGGATTAAGACAGATAGACTAAGACTTATTGATTCAGCAACTGGTTAGATACAAATAAATCAAATGGGCTTTTCTTTATTATTTCAAAGCAATTGACCAATTTCTAAGATGTTATGCCCAGCGTTATTTATGGTAATACTAAATTATGAATTCACTAGTTTACAAATAAAGAACATGTGTATTTTGTTTTTAAATTACAACTTATTTTCTAAACTAAACTCAGTTTACTTCTTGAAACAGTAATTGATGTGTATGTAAACCAAGAAAAGGATTCCCATTACTTGCAAATTGACAGGATTTGAGAAAATGAGCGAGTTGAAATCCCTACTCCCAAATTGAGCTCCAATAATTCAACTCTTGAAACATCTAAAATAGAATCTATACCTGAAGGCACCAATACAAGTTTTGATCAGGAAGCATCTAAAACAGGAGAATCACTGGAGATACCTTCATGAATTTCATCCTCGCTTCACAAACTTTGAGAGGCGTGATCACCAGAATGCAGTCATGAAGATGATTCAGAATAATGAGGGCGCTAACCAGGCGGTAAATTTGGAAGGCTGTGAAAGATCCTGGTCATATAGGGTCACAGAGGTCCATGAGGCACCAAGACCTCACACATCCTAATAATATTATCGCTCTTTTAATCCAATAAAGTAGTCTATCTTGCCACACATTTTTCTTTTAACCTCTCCAAAAGTTTACAGCTTTGAGACCATTTTTGAACTTTGCCATCAGTCAAGAACTGTTACACTGGGAAAAGCGGTTCTCACTACAGTGGACTCTGATCTCTTTGAGTGAAAATGTCTATCAAATAAATGGAGAACAATAGCAGTCAAGAAAACTAACCTGCTGATCAGTTGAGAAGCGTCACTTGATGGTTTAATAACTCAAGTATAAAGTACCTCCAATGCAGCCTGAAAACTTAGAGTTTTGGGGTACCTTCCAGTTTACTCTACCTTCCATTGGCAGTGGTCAGTAATAACTCTAATAAGAGAACCTCAACGAGATTATCCAACAATTACTAAAGGGCATCTATTCTGTGGGAGGCCGCTCCAATCACTCCAACGCCTCTTTGATGCCTTCCATGATGTGGAATTTATATAGCTCAGCTCTACTTCCAGTGGGAGAGTTCTTTGGTACCAAACGCTATCTCTGAAAATTTGTCCATCCCTCCATACATCGCCTCAACCAAATAGTCAGGTTGCATCACCATGAAGTCTCCTGACAGCTAGGACTTACTCAAACCTTTATAATTCGAGTAAATCCTAACATTAGTGGAATTCCTTGAGATTAAATATATTATCAGTCAGATCAATAGGATATGTGATGAAGTTAGATCGAATAATTGCGTATCAAATGAATGATTGTAGTGAAAATGTTCGATTAATCATTTAGATTACTTCATTTGCAATAGTATTGAGTTGATTAATCGCACCAAAACAATTTTTATGATGAGACTGAGACGATTCCCACTTCCTCAAAATCACATGCAAGATGTAATCCTATAAGCTCCAGAGAAGAATAGTGCACTATTTTAAAATCAATTAAGCTTAGGTAAGTCCAGGAATTGGATGGTATATAAAACCAAGGCATTCATTTTGGTTAACATTTTCAGTCAATAAAAATATTCTTTATAATGCAAACATTATTAGGTTGATTTACTAAAGTTTTACCAATACACATCTACCACCCCACCCTAAAAGAAACTCCCTTCCAACTTTCCCCTTTTAAAGCCATGTCTTTAAGAAACTCCCATATCAGCTTACCCACCATTCCTTATACCTGGACACCTCTAGTGTCCTTGTCATACTGAGCTAAACCCCTTGGTTATGCTAACTCATGGTTAGCTGCCCCCAACCAGGTCAGTAGTACACCAGTCCCTGACACTATATACCAAAATTGTCAATTTCTATAATGTGGCCTCCTCTTTCATTCATAACAATCAAGAAGCCATTTTTAATAACCACCAATTAATCAACAAGGGCAATAACCAACTTGAGGTGTTGGATAGTAAAGTTTTAGGCTACCTTAGGGACCAGCTTTGTCAGAATGCTCAGTTTCTTGAGGCCACCTGGGATCAATGCCTTAACCAAGTCAGGACCTTGTGTGGACCCTGTTGAATGGTTGACTAGATCTAAATCATCGAGTAATTTGACATGGGAAATAATAATAATAGCTGATGCTAATTTAATATATATCATATTGAACTTATCAGTAATTATGGACAAAAATATCCTAAGTATATCCAAAACTTGGGATTCATGTCCTAGCAATTCCACTTAGTAGTATTTAACTACTTGAAACAGGCCCAGGGGATTAGTTGATTAATTTGGACTTAATTATAGCTGACTCAATGACCTAGGCTCGTGGGCTTTGTTGGTCTATGTCAAAATTAGTTTTTGATGTTGATTGATTTTTCAATCATATTAAATTTATTAATTAGTTGTACAAATTGCCCTGGTATGTGATAACTATTGCTCAAGAGGAGCAATGGCTTAGCTATTTTCAGATGCGTCAGAGGAAATGCTGTCTTGAGATAACTGTCAACGAATCTGAGGCTGTGTGGGATTACCCCAGATTCTCATAGATTGTAGACCCTCAGAAGACTTTATTATGCCCGCTGGTTAAGGGTTAATGAGAAATGAGGTGTCATGGGTGAGGTTGGTTATATCAGACCCTATAAATTATCCCTAATTTCATACAAATAAAAAACAATCTTAAATCTTTAAAAATTTATAGTTTAATATACAAGCTTTTTGTATTTAATAATTTTTAGTTGTATTAAAGTCAAGGAATTACTTGGGATCAGAAGTAAAAGCAGCGAGCCATTGTACAAGTAAATGACATAAGAATAAAGCCATAAAATGGCATTTCCAAAGAATCTATATATTGACTATTGTCACCGTCTGGTCTATTGTCTCATACAATAGGCGCTTGAAACTCTGACTTTTATTTAAGTAAGAACCAACCCATTTGAAGTAGGCCAAAACTTCTTTAGACCCTCCAACAACACTAAAAGGAGTTAGCCTCTCAAAACATTGCCTTCAGAAATGAAGGGCCAGAAGGTCCCCATGGCCCTCAAGGACCCTCCATTCCTTCTGTGCCTACTCCTGGCAACCCTGACGGCTCCTGGAAAAAGGACGTTTTATCATCCCTCACCGCCTTACAGGACCAAAAATGCAATGTGGCTCAGGGGTGCAAGCTCTGAGTGGTTGGAGTCCCTCTCTACCCTAGGGTCTTGATTGAGGCCTTGTCAGATAAGATGGATTATTTTAGAGCCTTCTTCAAGCTCACTAATAATTGCATCTCATAGCTTGAGCAAAACTGTCAAGGGAAAATTCATGTTTGAATATCTTATAGAGCCAGTTGCATCTCCAATACACGGATATTCAAGCATTAAAAATCGGGTTGATCACAAAGCCTCCATTACCTCCCTTAACTGAAACTGGGATGATATTCAAGAGGACCTAGAAGGTTTGAGACAACGACTGGATCAGAAGTCACTTTGTGACTATGCAGAAACTGAGAATTCTGAGCCTGCACCAATTCCTGGTGTCAATACCTATTCCACTCAGGCTGTGACTGAATTTAAGCTTGGTTTTAAGGAGAAGTTTGCCCCCGTTCAAGAAATCATCGCTTAATTCCTATAAGCTTATGAAGGTGCCATGGAAGAGGCTACCAACTGACAGAAAGTGAAGCATACCCACTCCTGTCTGAATAGCACCACTTGGGAGATTATCTTTCTCCATCTAAAGAAATTCCACGCCGGGAACAAGTCCATACTGCCCTGATTAAGGAATTTGGCAGCAACCAAACCCTGGCCAATCATAAGCAGGCGTTCATGGGTATTCGTTTGATAAAAGGAGAAAAACTTACTGAGTTTTCCAGTCAATTCTACGCCAATCACAACCTTCAGTAACAAAAAACCACATTACCTTGGAAAACGCCATAACCGCAGTCATCTCAGCATAGGGATCCTATCCTGAGACCATATGCATATGATCAGCCAGAAGAATGGTTTTAGTTGCATATAGAAAATTAAGGAAGCGCTTAGAGAGATACTTGCATCTACCCTTCATCTTAAATCTACTGCATCAGTTTCCTCCATCCGTCCTTAGGTCCAAGTTGTCAAAAAACTGGAGGAATCCTAGACCTTGATGCATCTACTGCAATGGGTTCCATCACAGCACCAAGACTTGTTGGAAAAGACTTGCCAAGGAGGTGGTAAAATGGCTGTCAGCACGAAGGCGAGGCACTCCATGCTGACATCCTTGTACCACCTCAAGAACAATCAGTTAACTATAATGATCCTGGAGTTGGCATACCAATTGAATAAGTTTCAGTACCCATTAATAATAAAGAAATAGTTACAGCTTACACTTCTTCTGATGAATACCTTGTTTCTAACACTACCTCTACAGGTTGGAAGTTTTGGCCGTGTTGTTTGAGTCCATAAATTTCTGGTCCACGCCATTATCAACAGTGGTTTCCCAATAAATGTCATTTCAACTAAACTAATGAACCACATCATAAATTCTCCGGAATAGCCACATTACAAGGAATACATCGCTGAGGCCTGCAGTGTAAACACTCCATTGTAATCTATTTTCTATTACTTATTTATTTTAAAAGTTTTACATGAATACTCCTGCCATTGCACTAGATAACCTGAGCTACAACCCTCTTCTCAGGACTCAGTTTCTCTGAGATAATCAGCTTTTGTGCAATATTAGGGATTTTTATCCCTACTGGGACACTGCGTTCCAGTGGTTTTCAAAGCCTCATATGACACCTAGATGGAGGTCAAAGCTCTGGATTGCCTATTAGAGAGTGAAAGATGAATTGAAAAGCTCAAGTATAATGTAAGGGGCTCTCACATATGAATGCAACCCTTGCGGTCAATGGTCAAGAAGACATGCCAATTTATTTGCCCAAGAAAACAACTATATCGCCAAAGTCCTAGGATACTGTGGACACCTAGGTTCACGTCAACATTTCCTCCGGATATTATCTGGAGATCTGAGTCTTGGGTACCCATCAGTCAAGGAGGTCCTTACCTGTCACGGATTTGGCTAAGAAGAACTAGACTGGGCTCCCAGTTGGGGTGCGTGAGCACCCAGTAGAGGTCCCAGAATGCCAAAGGCATAGCAGTCTGAGTGAATATTAGAAGTGGGGTTTTATGGGAGACGTGAGGAAAGAAAAAGTTCAGTAACATACTGAAGGCCCCCAAGGCAAACCAGATGGTTGCTTTGGGGCAACTGCAAGTCTTGCGGGGGCAACCCCAAGGGCGGGAGAGGCAGGGAGGATGACGACTCCTCCAGGGTTTGCAGTTTCTGGCCTTCAGATTTGGATAGGAGCTTGCGCACCAGCAAGGGATGGCACAGAGGCAGCCATGTTATTGTAAATATGAGCGGAGGTATGGCAAACCCCATGAGAGGGGCTGGGACCAAGCTTCCCCTGGATGGGGCGTTATAGGTCCTGCTGGTGGACTGAGCTGGTGGCTGCTGCGGTGACCACGAAAGTCGAGTCCACGAGCAGTGGGGCAGGGGTTCCCAGGTGCTGCTCTAGCCGGGGAGCAGTTTTAGAGTACTGGGCGACTGAACAGATGAAAGTGTCTCCATTAGACGGATGTGTAAAAATGAATGAAGCAGCGGGTTGTCATCAGGGGTGAGGCGGATTATCACATTTACAATCCTCTGCTGTGTGGCAGAATCAAGTGATTGGATAATCCAGTCAGTGAACATTGGCAGGAGAATTTGGGCAATGGCACGTTTCATCAGATCAAACGTTGGAATTTTTATAAACTTTTAAGAGGTAGACAGAGCCTATGGCAAGCTAGATGGATAGTTCATATTTTATTCAATGCAAAGAAAGAGAATGAACTGACAACTACCCTCAGCTGGCGCAGTTGCCTTTTAAATTGAGCAATATACATGGAGAGATAATGAGGGATTGGTCATTTGAGGGGTTGGGAAGGGATTTGGTTGGCTGGCTCATAGGAAGGTAGAAGGCTGCTCCTGATTCTGGAAAAAGCCTAAAGATTTTTTTGCAAATTTTTCCAAATTCTTGGGGCCAAACCAAGTTAATACTATTAATCCAGGTCCTGGTGACTCAAGTTGACCTGTTCGCATGGCTTGGGCAGTCTGGATCATCCCAGGAGGCAGGGGTCCTTAGATCGGATTATTTGCAATTTGAGCTGATCCCTCAATTGGGCTACTCATATGATCTGAACTCCCTGGATCCATTTTGGAGCATCAGGGCAGATGATTTGAGTCATTTGGGACCAGGTTTGCAATCTGAGCTGTATTCCGATTTATTTTCCAAAGCAGGCTAGTCCAGATTGGCTCCCCCAGTCCAGAAATTGCCAGCTGGGCTCCGATATTGAGAATTGCCATTTTCCCAAAATTTGGACATGGTTTGCCTGGGGAGTGGGTGGACCTAGGGGCCCCTCCATGCCCTCTGATGTGTGGAATCTCCATGCAGACCCCTTCTATCAAACTTACCAGGATTGAAGAGGGGGGAAGAGGTGGGAGTGAGATATCTTCAGGTGGGAAAGCCATCACCCAGCGATCATCTATCACATGGGCTAGGTCGCCCAGCTGTGACAGAGGGTCCACTGGAGTCTTGGGGCCCCATTTTATCCGGAAAGGGTTGTTGATCCATATCCAGTTGCAAGGGATGGTCCCCAGATATTACACTACCCTTTCCTTTTTGACAGAGAGGATTTCAGCCCTGGGAGCATGGACCAAAGCATTGTTCTTGTGGCGCTCCAGTAATTTTATGGCCAGAATGGCCACAATCTTCTGGGGAGGGAAGGGGCTCTCAAGTGGGAGGCGTGGAACCTTTCCATCAGGTCCTTGCAGTTTTGGAGAATTGTGCGCATTCACTCAGCTGTTCTCATATGAGGGGTAACCTTTCCAGGTGACCAAGTACTGAATGGATTGGCGGGACCTTCAGGAAGCTACAATGGTTTCCACCTCCACTTCCTGGGATTCCCTGACAATGAATAACTCGGGGGATGTTGGCCATTCCCCCTTAAAGGGGGTTAGAAGGGAGGTGTGGAAGACATTGTGCTGATTCCAGTGCGTGGGCAGTCTCAGGCATTAGGATCCAATGCCTAAATTCTTCTTAGCCTCGAAGGGTCCTGAGCATTTGGCTGCGAGCTTGTGGGTGGGGGCTTTCAGGGGAAGGTTGCAGGTATCTACATGACAAGGGAACCAACCATGATCTCATGCCCCGGAAGATGCTTCTGATCAGTGAACTTCTTGTAGTCCTCGATGGACTTTGTCAAGTGTTAGCGAACCAGGTTGTGCATCTTGTGAAAAGCTTATGCGGTATTTGGTGGCAGGAACTGCTGAGGAGAGTTGCGGAACAATCTGGAAAGAGGGGTTAAACCCCAGAGTGGTCTCAAAGGGAGAAGAGCTGGTTGAGGAATGGAGGGAGTTGTTGTACGTGAACTGTGCTAGGGGTAGGTCCTTGGACCAGGTGTCTTGCAAGGCCGTCACATAGCAGCGCAAGAACTGCTCCAGTACCTGGTTCACTCGCTCAGTTTGCCCATCGGATTGGTGTGGTAGGCAGTGGATCTTCAGGGCTTGATGTGAAGGAGGGTCAACAATTCTTCCCAGAACCAGGATGTGAATTGGTGTCCCCTGTCACTCACTATCTCCTTTGGAGACCAAACATGGCAAATTCATGGTTGACAAATAATTTGCAGTCTCCACTGCGGTAATGGAAGAAATGCAGGGATGAAGAGTGCAAACTTGGTAAATCAGTCCATGACTACCATTATAGCATCAGAGCCACAGGAGGGTGGGAGCTCTACAATGAGGTCTACTGAGACTGAGGTCCATGGCCCCTCAGCCAGCTGCAAGGGGTGTTACAGTCCCTTCTTACCAGAACTTCTAAATTTTGCCTGGGCACAGGTGACACAACTAGAGATCCAATCAGGAATGTCCTTTGAGGACCCAGGCCAATTATAGGTCTCATTATGAGATCTGCACACTTTTTGGTACCAGGGTGGCCGACGGTCTGGGGGACGTGGTGTTCCTCAATGACATGGCTGCATAGAGAAGGAGGAACCCAAACCTGATCATGGAACCAGAATGTTCCATCCTACAAGATATATGTAGTTCTCTTGCGTCACATGGACTCTAAGTCAGCGAGGAGCTTGATTCCTTCAGGGCAGCAGGTTTGGGAAGTGAGGACCCGTGGGAGGAGCGGAGTTTCAGGGTCTACATCAGCGAAGGATACAGTAGGGGGCCAATGAGAGGATTTGGGAGGGGGGCACTACCGTCATAAGGTTTAATGGGTCTTCCTCCCCATTGGAAAATAAGGAGGGGTATGGCTGAGCATGTCCATAAAGATGTTCAGGAGACCTTTGATGAATTTTGTACTTAAAAGGGAACCCACAGTGGTCTTGATACGTGCGAGTTTGCTGGTGTCCTAGTTTCTGAGGTTTGCAGTAGTAGAGCAGGGCCTTATGGTCCGTCCAAACGGTAATTTTGTGCAGGGCGCCCTGCAGGAGGTATCGCCAGTGGGTGAGTGACCACTTCACCACTGCTAGCTCCTTACCATATATCAGACACACTTGCTCGTTGTGGTAAACTTCTGGGAGTAATAGGCCACTGGGTGCTCAGCTCCTTCGTGCTCCTGTAGCAGCATGGCACCCACTGCCACTGATGAGGCATCGTAGGCTACTATGAAGGGGCGGGACATGTCAGCATGTCACAGGATTGGGGCTGTGAGAAACACATTCATGATAGCCTAAAAGGCCTGCTGGCGCCTGGGGGATCATTTAAAAATGACGTTCTTCCCGGTGAGGGGGTGCAGTGGTGTTGTTAGTTGGGCAAGAGCGGGGGAAAATCTCAAAAAAGGTGACGGTACCAAGAAAGCTTTGAAGCTGTTTTTGAGTGGTTGGGGTAGTCCAGGACTGAATAGTCTCCTGCTTGAAGGGAGGGACGGCATACCCATCCTTCAAGGCAAGATTCCCTAGGAAGGAAACCTCATCCCTGAAGAATTTGCACTTGGAGGGTTTAAAAAATAGTACTGGCTTGTGGAGGGCTGCACTACCTATTCGAGGTCCCTGGAATGTTGTTCAGGGGTGGTGAAAAGGACCAAAATGTCATCGATATAGGCCACCATACATGAGGAGTGCAAGTCCCCTAACACATCATCAATGAGTCGCTGGAATGTGGCTGGCAAATTCTTCAAGCCAAATGGAATCACTCTGAACTGGAAAACCCCCAACAAGTGTGGATGGCTGTGAGCCACTCCTGTCCCCTCGCCACCCTCACCTGATTGAAAGCATTCATCAGGCTAACTTCAAGAAGACGTGAGACTTGGCAATGGCCTGGGCGATTCTCTGCTCTAAGGGTAAGGGGTACAGGTCAGGGATGGTAATGTTGTTGAGGTGACCATAGTCGACGCAGGGGTGCAGGGACCCATCTGCTTTTCTGGAAAAAACTATGGGGGAGGCAATCAGGGAAGTATTCTTGATGAGCCACCCCTTCTCTAGCATATCATCCAGCCAACTGCCAAGAGCCCTATCCTCTTCCTCTGTATAGGGATAAAAGGGCAAGATAATATTGACTAGGTTAACTATCATCTGGAATGTCAAGTCATATTTGGAGTGTAAAGGGAGCTTTGATGCCAGTGACATGTCGAAGATGGCCTTATATGGGGCTAGGAAGGAGGGAAAGTCTAGAGGGAGATCAACTAGGATGAGGTCTGGTGGGGCGATGGAACCAAGAGATGTTCCCGGGGAAAGGGTCTTTAGCAGGGGAAACTCACCACTCAACTTGTGGTTTTTGAACACCATGGAGTTGGCTGCAAGATTGATATGAACTTGTTGGCGGCGCCACCAGCCCACCCCCAAAATTACAGGGTAGAGCAAGTCCTGTACCGCTGAGAAATGGTCGGTGAATCCAAAGTCATGGACTGAGAAGTGCAAGGGATGTCAGACGCGGTGGGACATCATGGACTCTGATGAGGCGCCCAGGATGGATGAAGCTTCCTCCATCGTTAGGTCCAAGGACCATGTCACATTAAGGTTGATAAATTTACCCGCCGCTCCAGTGTCAAGAAGGGCTTGCACTGTGATTTCCCCTGACTCTGAGGGAAAGGAAATGGGAAACAAGATATATGCTTGGTCCTATTTATTGGGGTGAGCCAGCGAAAGGGCACCAGAGGAGGGTCTGTGTTCCAATATCAGGAGAGCCTGTCCTGGGGGCGCAAGGGTCGGGTGCGGCTGATCTAGAGTCTCAACCACTTCCTTGTCCCTCATGGGTAGACGAGGGTTAATACATACACCCGCTCCACTCTCTCCAGGGGGAGGGGGAGTCACCCAGAGGGACAATTTCAACACACCAAGAAACTCCAAACACTGGGGGCCCAATGATCCAGCCTCCTGATCTGGGCTGGGGGCCAGCAGTACCATAGACAGAGGTTCCACTGGGGGGAGGTACCCGAGGCAGCCACCAAGGGGGAGCAGAGGGCAGCTAGACTAGGGGGCGCTTCCCTTGGCTGTGACCACTGGCAGGGAGAGGTGTGGTACAGGGTGCCTTGGGGGCGGCGATGTAACATGCAGGGTTGTGCAAGGCCTGGCTCAAATTGCATGGGCCACAAAGAACATGACCTCTACGGATCCAGGGAGAGGGTCCCAAGCTGTGTGTGGGCCACCGCGGTGGGGTCCAGGGCAGCGCGGAATGCGGAGACAGCAATCTCAACAGGGATAGGCACCATTAGAACCAGGACTGCAAAGGCCTCAGTTAGGGAGGGCAGGTCTGTGGCTGTCTGTCCCAAGGTAAACAGGTGGAGGAGGCACGCCGGTCTCAACTCAGGGGCATGGACCAATGAGGTGAACAACGCCAACAAGGGTGTGGGGTTGCTCAGCTTGGCAGCAGAGTGGAGCACTCCCCTGACCTAACAGTGGGCTTCTCCATCCAGGGCATCAAGTAAAGCCACACTCTGCTGTGCATCAGAGAAGCAGGGATTTCCCATCATCAGCAGTGAGGCGCACCTGGAGCTCTGCCAGGACGCCCAGGATTTGATCGGCCACCTCATCAGAAGGGACAGGGGAACCCCAACCATATTGCATTAACTGATGGGGTGGTGTTTGCCATTGGTGCTCGGCGGGGTGGAGACCAATTCAGCAGAGCCTGGCAGCAACCCAGATGAACGAGGCCACAGGCTAGCAGGATAAGGCCAGGTCACAGAGGGAGAGAACATCCAGAGTGAGGTAATAGGTCAGCGCATTGCCCATCCCAGCGAGGAGGGTGGAGAAGGCAGAGATTAGTGGTCAGTTCATTATGTCATGGATTCGGCTAAGAAGAACTATACTGGGCTCCCAGTTGGGGTGCGTGAGCACCCAGTGGAGGTCCCAGAATGCCAAAGGCATAGCATTCAAAGCGACTAATAGAAGTGGGGCTTTATGGGAGACATGAGGAAAGCAAAAGTTCAGAATGTACTGAAGGCCCCCAAGGCAAACCAGATGGTTGCGTTGGGGGAAACCGCGAGTCTTGTGGGGGCAACCCCCAAGGGCGGGAGAGGCAGGGAGGATGACAACTCCTCCAGGGTTTGCAGTTGCTGGCCTTCAGATTTGGATAGGGGGCTTGCGCACCAGCGAGGGATGGGACAGAGGCCACCACGTTATTGTAAATATGAGTGGAGGTATGGCAAACCCCATGAGAGGAGCTTGGACCATGCTTCCCCTAAAGGAGTGCTCTAGGTCCCACTGGTGGACCGAGCTGGTGGTGGCTGAGGTGATCATGAATGGCGATTCTATGAAAGGTGGGGCAGGGATGCCCAGGTGCTGCTCTATCTGGGGAGCAGTTTTGGAGGACTCAACTACTGAATGGATGGAAGGGTCTCTATTAAACGGATGCGTAAAAATGAATGAAGCAATGGGTTCATCATTGGGGGCAAGGCGGCTTATTGCATTTGCAATCCGCTGCTGTGTTACAGGATCAAGTGGCTGGATAATACAGTCGCAAACTTTGGCAGGAGAATTTGAGTGATGGCATGTTTCATCAGATTGAACGGCGGAACTTTTATAAACTTTTAGGAGGTAGACGGAGTCTGCAGCAAGATAGATGGATAGTTCAGATTTTATTCGATGAAAGGAAAGTGTAAAAACTGACAACTACCATTGGCTGGGGCAGTTGCCTTTTAAATTGGGCTATATGCATGGGGAGGTATTGAGGGATTGGTCATTTGGGGTTGGGGAAGGGATTTGGTTGGCTGGCTCAGAGGAAGGTAGAAGGCTGCTCCCAATTCTGGCAAAAGCCTAAAAATTGTTTGCAAATTTTTCCAAATTCTTGGGGCTAAACCAAATTGATACTACCGATACAGGTCCTGGTGACTCAAGTCAGCCTGTTCATATGGCTTGGGTTTTCCAGATTCATCCTGGGAGGCAGGGGTCCTTAGATCGGATTATTTGCAATTTGAGCTGATCCCTCAATTGGGCTACTCGTATGATCTGAACTCTAGATCCATTTTGGAGAATTGGGGAAGATGATCTGAGTTGTTCAGGATCAGGTTTGCAATCTGAGCTGTATTCTGATTTAATTTCCAAAGCAGGCCAGTCCAGATTGGCTCCCTCAGTCCAGAAATTGCCAGCTGGGCTCCGATATTGAGAATTGCCATTTTCCCAAAATTTGGACATGGTTTGCCTGGGGATTGGGTGGTCCCATGGGCCTCTCCATGCCCCCTGATGTGTGCAATCTCCCTGCAGACCCCTTATATCAAACTTACCAGTATTGAAGAGGGGGAAGAGGTGGTAATGGGATATCTTCAGGTGGGAAAGCCATCACCCAGCGCTCATATATCACATGGGCTAGGTCGCCCAACTGTGACAGAGGGTCCACTGGAGCCTTGGGGCCCCTTTTCGTTAGGAAGGGGTGCTGATCCCTATCCAGTTGCAAGGGCTGGTCCCCAGGTGTTACATAACCTGTCTGGGAATTTTTAATCCTGCCTATACTGGATCCATATCAATGTTGTTTGCTAACCTTACTGACAAACCTAGTCTAGTGAGCCCAGATAATCCAGCTGATTATTAGCACCTCTTACCTGTCAAGGCCCTCAATGACAACTGTAGCTTTGGAAGCTTATGGGATTTTAGGTTAGAAACACCCTCAGAAGTAGCTATTGTCAACACCTGTATTGGATATGAGCTCACAAGTGAGCAACAGAGGTAGGTTAGGTCATTATTGGAGGAATACTCAGACCCTTTCTCAACCTCTACCCATGATTATGGAAAATTGAGTGGGATTCTACATCACGTGGAGACTGGGGTCGCTCCCCCAATTAGTCCCAACCCTACTAAAAATAATGTTGAAGAAGCTTAGGTGATTGTTGAGCTCAAACAAATGAAGGAAGATAAACTATTTGTGTATTTGAGCAACACTTGTGCTCCCTATCTTGTTAGTTCAGAAGAGTGATGGCAGCCATCATGTGCTGATGGACTATTTCAGGCTCAACTCAATTACAGTTAAGAACAGCTAGCCCTTGAACTTAATCAATGTCTCTCTCCACAACCTTTTTGGGTCACAATACTTTTCGCTATGGATCTCACTAGCAGATATTGACAAGTAGAAATTGCACACAAAAGGCTATGCCAAGTGTGCGCTTTTAGCCAATGAAGGTTTATTTAAACCCACAAGGATGCCCCAAGGCCTTTGCAATCTGCCCGCTACTCTTCAACGCTCCATAGACAAAATCTTAGGAGACTTGAAACTGTCTTGTGTGGGGAGGATACCCCAGTGGAAGAATATGGGCCTTATCCCATTTCCTCCCCAAGTTTGATTCTGGTACAAGAACTTTGGGTAGGGGATGACTATGACTGTGTTGGCGTTGTGCACCAATTCCCCAAACTGAGATAGCAAATGGCAAAGGTGGTCCATGGAGTTCCTGGCCTATCATACGCTGCGCATGGATGTTTTCCAGAGTTTATCCTCCTTTCCCATTTATTTGATTTCCCCATAATCAGTCTAGTTTTATCCTAGGTTGATACACCTCAAATAAAATCTAAAATTTGTAATTGTCTTGTGTCCTCATGTATCTCGAAGGTATCAATATATTTTCTACAAACCTTTATTGGTCATGTGTAAAACCACCATAAAGACTCTAACTGTCTGCAAAAAGCTGTAATCAAGCTTCATTTCTTCTAAATACTTTTGTTTTCAATAGAAGATGGAGTTCCTCAGAAACAAGATCTCAAAGTCGGGTATCCAGCCCATACAAAATAAAGTTGACGCCATCAAGGATGACATACCCTCAGAGCCCTACGGATATTCAAGTATACCTTGGCATCGTGTGCTATTACTTTCAATTCATTCCTCAATTTGACAAATAAGATAAACCTCTTTTCTATCTCCTAAAGAATAATGTGTCATCAGAGAAGCGGCCTGAACAAGAATGTGCTTTAATTCATTGCAGACCGCCCTTATTACTAAACTATTTTAGTTCAATCATGGTTTGATCAAACCTTCCTGCTGTTCACAGATGCCAGTAACATCGCCGTTGGGACCATTCTAGCCCAGAATAGAAACTAGGTAAATCATCCAGTAGCTTATTTAGAAAAACCCTGAGCAAAGCTAAATCTAAAGCATTACTGAGTGTGAGTGCCTGGCAGTTTTATTAGAGGTCAAGCATTTCTGGCCCTACCTATATGGCACCCATTTCAATAATATCACTGACCATTTCTCGCTCCAATGGCTGCAGCAGATGAAATATATGGATGGCCGGTTATCCATATGGGCTCTAAGGCTGCAGAACTACGATTTTATTATAGTCCATTGCTCAGGAGCAATTCATCAGAGCGCTGATGGTCTTTTTAGAATTCTGGTATTGCCTGCCTTAAACCCTGAGGAGGAATGACTGTACAATTTATTTGAGCAGATTAAATGATGGGTTTTGAAGACGCCTGAGATACAAGCTTAGCACTGAAAAATGGCCCAAGGCACTCAGATTAAAGAAGGAATGTTATATAAGAAAATCAATAAAAAATGACTCCCTTATATTATCCTTCTTCTCAAGCTGATGTCATCCTAGAAGGTCATATAACTGTGGGGCATAGGCAGTGAAGAATACCTATGATTGGCAAAGAACGATGTTGCTGGGACCAAATGGAAAAGACCATCCATGAAGTTCTAGAGGCTTGTATGACTTGCTGATTTCAAGATTGGGCCATCCCCCATTATCAACTCTCAATCATGGCACTGTTGAGTCCTTTTAATGCCATTTGCATCGAGTTAATGGTCCTCTGCACACTGAATTGCATGGACACAAGTATATACTTCTGGACATTAACCATTTGACCAAATGGGTCAAAGCAATTTTGGTCACCGCTCCAAGCATAAAAGCCATGGCCCTATTCCTTATTTAATTCAATTTCACACATCACAGAATCTCAAAAACTTTACTTTCAGACAATGGATTAATTTTCACCTTACAAGTGTGACAGACGGGGTCTCTGAACACTACCACAAAGCAATTAGGCAAGAGTGCCCAGGTAAGTGCCCACATGCAGGATAATCCTGCTGTGAAAATGTCCCTAATCTGACTATGTGGGAAGCACTTCATTATGAAATTTTGTGCCACAGTCAGTACTATACTGGCGCCAAGCAAGAGGGTCTGTCCTCCAGAGAGCGCATATAGAGACTCTATAGCCCTGTCAAAGTCTGAGCTGTGGTCCATGTGCAGTTTCCCTTATGGTATTAATAAAAATGATTTTGATCTTTAAAATTTAATTTGAGAGTTTCTTAAGTTTTATTTAATATTCTAGAAGACAAAACTGCTTTACACAGATTCGTCTGCTCAGATTTATACTGAGCAAAGGGAGAAGAGCGAGACTTGTTTTCTGTGGAGTCTGCGGGCATTTCTCAACTACAGGCATAACCCGAGGAATTAGACCCTCAATTTCCTTGTTGAGACCCATTCCAGAACTAGGACCAGGCACCCTCACAGTTGCGGAAACTATTCCACATTTATTACTTAGCTTTGATTTTTTCTCAAAGCTTGATCCATTCTCTTCATCCATATTCCCAAATATTATATTCGCTAAAAGGGGTTTGACAGCCTCTGATTCGCCAATAGCCATTTCTGAGAGGCTTGTCCATCCTCAACTGAAGTGGCGGCATCCAGTTGGCTAGAGCACCATTTATGAAGGGTTTTTATCCTCATCTCCCTTTTTGATAATATTGTGTTTGGTGGCATCTGGTTGGCCAGAGTGCCATTTACAAGGATTTTCATCCTTGTCAACACATTTTGGGACCTCAGACTCAGCTGCACCTAGTTGGCCAAAAATTCATGTCTGAGGGTACTCTCCCTTGTTGCCACATTTGAAAATATTGGATTTTCAGCATCTGGTTGGCCAGAGCACCATTTACAAGGATTTTCTTCCTAATCCGCCTCGCAATTTTTTTAACTTTAATTTTAAGCATCTGATTCATCAGATTTCCATTTTCAAAAATTGTAGCTATCGTGCCCCTCTCTCTTGGCCTCAATCATCGCCCTAGGTAAGATTAGAGCAATGTGGCAGTCAGGCAACGCCTTGACCGTTACATCACCCCCCAGATGAGAGCCTCCTCCAATTCCAGAACTCCTCCTTCTTCTGCAGGCAGTTGCTGCAGTTGACGGCAGTCTGCCAGGTGGACTCTTCCATCAGGTAACCTACCCATTTTACTAGATACCAGCGCTTTTTCCGAGAGATCTTCATGTCCAGGATTTCCTCCACCTCATACTCAGCCTCTCCTGGGATTACTGAGTGGATTGGCTCCAGTTTCTCTGGAAGAGTGCTTTCAAACTTCGTTAGTTGTGAGACATGCAGTGCCAGATGCGCGCGAGATTCCTCAGGAAACTTCAGTTTGTACACCACTTCGTTTCCCTGGTGGAGGACCTTAAATGGTCCCAGGCTGAAAGGTCCAAATTTCCTGCAGCTTGCAGAAACTGAATAGTTTTGCAATTATCATCACTATATCATAAACCTTTAGTATCAGGGCCTCAGATTGGTGAGTGTCAGCCTTCTTCTTCTGCGCCTCTATTGCTTTTGTTAATACACATGTAGGATTTTTCAGGGTTTCCCTCATTTTTGATGCCAGTTCATTCACCACTGGGTTTGAACCTCTGGGATGGTTTTCCATCATCTTTGGGTGGAACTCGTAGTTCGCCATGAAGGGCGACATTCCTGTAGATTAATGTGCCAAGTTATTATAAGCAGATTGGGCTAGTTTCAGCCAGTCCGTCCAAGCGTTCCTGTTGGGTGATCATGCAGCATTACAGATACTGCTTGAGGACTTGATTTACTTGTTCCGTCTGGCCGTCTAACTGAAGGTGGTAGGCTGAGGATCTGCATGGTTTGATCTAAAGATTTTCAAGTAGGTGTTTCCAGAATCGTGCAGTGAATTGTGGGCCTCTATCTGACACTATCTCCTCCGGTAGGCCATGGCAAGTGAATACCTCTTTCATGAAGATCTCCACCATGCCCTTTGCTGTGATTTTGGAGGTACATGGAAAGAATTCCACATACTTGGTCATTCTGTCTATTACCACCATCACAGCATCATACCCCTTCGATTTTGAAAACCCCATTATAAAGTCCACACTCAGTGAGGACCATGGCATTTCTGCAATCTGGAGTGGTTTGAGTTTCCCCAAAGCTTCTGCCTGGCATACTTGGATCAGGCGCATGTTACAAATTTTTCAGATGTACTCCCTCACGGCGCTTGGAATCCCTGGCCATGAGTAACTCTGGGCCAAGAGCTCTATCATTTTCTCATTCCCAGGGTTTCCCACAAAGGAGTGGTTGTGGAATGCGCTTATCGCCTCCTCCTGGAGCTCACAGCTGGGCAGCCATAGACGCCTTTTGTAGAGGATAAGGCCCTTCTTTTTGCAGAAATTCCTATGTTGTTCATTCTCCACCCCTTCCTCCAGGTCCTTCCACAGTGTGGCCCCATATTTCGAGCTTCTTTGGGCAGCCCAGAGCTTGTACTTCAGTTCATGGGTGGCATTTTGGATGGTGGCAAACACATTTGAGGGCAACATAGTTGCTGTGTTGTATGCATCCACTCCTCCCTAGGGAAGAACTTTCCTGAGTCCCTGCTTAGGAGATCTGGGATGAAGTTGCTCTCCCCCGGCTTGTACAAAATCTTGAAATCATAAGGCGCCAGCTCTAGATGCCACCTGGCCTGGCGCTGGTTCATGCGCTTTGGACTCTTGTAAAATTCAAGGGCGCGGTGGTCCATTCTGATGTTAAAAGGGTGTCTGGCATACAGTAGGTGATGCTGCCATTCCTCCAAAGCTGATACAATTGCTAGGAGCTCCTTGCCACATACAGGATAGTTTGTCTCATCGGGCAGCATTTTCCTGCTAAAATAGCTTACAGGATGGTCTACCCCATCTTCCCCCTTCTGCATCAGAACTGCCCCGATTTTGAAGTTAGATGCGTCAGTTTCCACTATGAAGGGGCAGTTGGCGTCAGGATAGGCTAGTACTGGTGCCTTCGTGAGGTTCTCCTTTTTTAGTACTAGATGGTCCCAACCCAAGAGGTTCTCCTTGATAGCTTGGAAGCTTTCTCCTCCTCTAATACCCAATGAAACGGCACCTGCCCCTGTCAGATGGGTTAATGGTTCAGAAGTTTTGGAGAGGTCTTTAGCAAATCTTTTCAGGAAATTTACCACGCCTAGAAAGTTTATAACGCCAATATTAACTTAAGGGGCTGGCCACTCCCTCACTGTCTTCAACTTGTCAGGGCATATGGCTGTCCCCTTTAGGAAGACTAAGTTCCCCAAGAAGGAGACAGAGTCCTTTTAGAATTCACATTTTGATGGCTTCAAGCGGAGGTTCGCCTTATTGAGGGTCTCCAGCACGCTCAGCACATTGCCCTTGTGATCCTCATTGGTCTTGGAAAACACGAGGATAGCATACATATATGCTACACAACATTTCCCAATTAGGTTTCCTAGAGCGTTGTCTATGGTACGCTGTAATACTGCTGGGGCGTTCTTGAGGCCAAAAGTCATCTTCTTGTACTCAAACACCCCCAAGCGGTACTTGAAAGCCATGCACTGTTGTTGTTCTGCGATCACAGGAACTTGGTTGAACGCTTTGACCAGATTCAACTTTGTATAATCCTGACTACCTGAGATCATCTGAGAGTGGTATTCCATCAATGGAATGGGGTAGGGGTCAGACTCTGTTATTGCGTTCAGCCGCCAGTAATCTACACATGGGCGGAGCTCGCAACTTGCTTTTAGAACCAGGAGTATGGGTGATACCACTGGAGACTTGGAGGGATCAATCATCCCACGCTCTAGTATTTCCTTAACATAGTCTTTGAGGGCAGCCTTTGCCTTCAGATTCAAAGGGTAGATGGGGCAACCTTTGGGGAACTCTGCATCCTTTTTGAACATGAAAGTAAAATGGAAAAGCCCATTTGGTGTTGTTGAGGGAGCTTGGTTCTTCTGGAACAGGTGGGCGTATGTACGAAAAATCTTCAGGAATGTCCACACCTGGCTCCAGCCCCAATACTGCGTTCACCCTAGGTTTCCCTCCACCAGTGGTGAAGAAATCTAGTGCCACTGGAGGTTGGCCCTTGGGGTGCAGCATGACCAGGCGCTCCTGTAGTTTGAACTGAGGGGAGTACTTGTGCCAGAACTGCATGCCCAGGATTGTAACGCACTGGCTCCTTCCAATGAGCCACGAATGAGTTGGGCAACAGGATCCATGTTACAGACCATAGGGCTGACAGGGCTCCTGATACTACTCTCCTTGTGCGCGCGCTACAAGATTGGACAAGCACCCCCTGGAAGACAGTTGCAAATATACTTAACCCCAGCAACATGCCTTGACTCCAAGACAAGGTATAAAGGGAGAGCAATAGCTCTCCCAAGCTCACTCTCAAAGTCCAATTCTTGTTGATTCAAGCCAAACATGGCTGCAGTTAGGCAATATTTTAAATAAACTCAAACTATAAATATATGAATTTTAAAGTTCTTTTATTTAATATTGGCCAGGTTGATAGAAAACAGAACTGAGAAGCCTCCAGCTCCCAGTTCCTTCCCTATATACACATGCTACAAGCTAATATAAAATATAACACAAGCTTATGGTGCTAATCTGACTAATGCTTGGTGTAAACCTTACAGCAGGATCGCAAAATCCTCACTCAATGGTTCTGTGCCAGTTCCAATTCTCAACAGTTCCGCACCAGTTCCATTTCGAATTCCAAACGAACCGCGAAACTTCCAAGCACCTGTTCCATTCCATTCTTGATTCGAATCCCAATCGAATCTCGAAACTCCCCATTTTACCTGATTCTCGTTTTTCCTCGACTTGGACGCCCATCTGGCTCCTTGGCCTACTCCAAGCTCCTGCCCCTTAGGCGTCCCTGCCAGGACCAACTCCCCCTCCTCCTCCATACATCCAGACACAGCCTGCCCTGTCTTACCAAAGATCAGGGCAATGTGATGCTGAGGATAAACCTCAACCGTCACATCACCCCCCTAGACAGGAAAAACTCTTGGATTTTCTCAGGACATCGGGCACAATCCCTAGCTGACTGCCATGTGGACTCCTCAATAGGATGACCCACCCAACGTACTAAGAATGAACGACGTCCTCTCACCACTTTGGTGTCAAGAATCTCCTCAACTTCATACTCCTTGGCTCCTTCTCCAGCTGGGAATAAAGGGGAAGGACTTTCAGTTGGCTGGCCAAAGAATGGCTTGAGCTGCGATACGTGCAACACTGGATGAGCTCTTGACCCTTCTGGGAGCTTCAGCTCAAATGCCACCTCGTTCACCGCCCTCACTACCTGATATGGGCCCAACGCCACCGGCCCCAATTTCCGGCTCCTTACAGGCAAGGCGTAGTTCTGAGCATTCACCAAGACCCAATCACCTCTCTTGAAAGCTCTACCTTCAGATCTATGCCGGTCTGCCTTCCTCTTCTGAGCTGCGACTGCCACCACCAAATTCTTCTTCAGGAGCTCCAGGGTGTCACGGGTATCTCGTGACAGTTCATCTGCCGCTGGATTCCGCCCTTGCTCCCTAGGCCCCATACCCTCTGGGTGTTGGCCGTGATTTGCGAAAAATGGGGTCATACCCGTGGATGAATGCTTATGATTGTTATAAGCAAATTGAGCCAGCTTCACCCAATATACCCAGTCATCCTGCCGCCCTGAAACATAGCACCTCAAATACTGCTCTAATATCTGATTTACTCTCTCAGTTTGGCCATCTGACTGAGGATGATATGCTGACGAATGGCAAGCCTTGATCTTTAGATTTCCCAACATGTGGAGCCAAAAATTAGATGTAAATTGCGGACCCCGATCTGACACAATCTCTTCAGGCACCCCATGTCTGGAGAAAATCTCATTTACAAAAATCTGTCCTGCCACTTTTGCAGAAATGGTCGACCAACAAGGGAAAAACTCTGCATATTTAGTTAAACGATCCACCACCACCATCAAAGCATCCATCCCCTGTGACTTGGGCAGTCCTGTGATGAAATCCACACTCACTGAGGACCATGGGCTAGAAGGAATTTGAAGCGGCTTCAATTTTCCCCCGGTGCCACCCGTTGGGCCTTTGCCCTGGCGCAAACCACACAATGTGAAACATACTTCCGCACCGCCTCACCCACACCTCTCCATGAATAATGACGGCGAACAAGATCTAACATCTTCTCTTGACCGGGATGACCTGCCAGAGGATGGTCGTGATTAGCTGCCATTACCTCTTGTTGCAGACTCTTCACTGGGACCCAAATCCTTCCCTCATGGTGTATGATACCACCCCAAACTGAGAATCCCGCATGCCCCCTGCTTGCCTCACCTTCCCCTGTCTCTTCTCTTATCCGTTGGCCCAGCTCACATCTTTGCTGTGCAGTCCAGATTCTTCCTGCCATTCCATCTCTCCAGCCCTGGATTGTTGCAAACAAGTCCTGTGGCAACATCGTGGCTGTGTTGAACTTCCTCAACTATTCATCAGAAAAATCAGTCCAGAATCACGGCTCAATAAATCTGGCAATATATTTTGTTTTCCCGGCTTGTATTCAATCCGCAGGTCATATTGAACCAACTCTAAATGCCACCGGGCCTGCCTCTGGTTCATCAGGCGTGGGGACTTATAGTATTCTAAGGCTCGATGGTCCGTTCGGATGACAACCAGGTGCCTTACAATAGGTGGTGTTGCCCTCCCCCTAAGGCTGCAACTATTGCCAAAAGTTCCTTATCATAAACTGGATAGTTGGTTTCAGCTGGTGCCATCTTCCGACTGAAATAACAGACAGGATGTTCAACCCCATCTTTACCCTCCTGCAATAACACAGCTCCAAGTGCAAAATTTGACGCGTCAGTCTCTACCACGAATGGTTTGTTTGGGTCAGGGTGTGCCAGAACTGGGGCTGTCAGCAAACTCGTCTTCACTTGCTGAAATGCCCTCTCCTCAGCCTCCCCCAAACGAATGGCACGTTTCCCGTCAGTCTTGTCAACGGCACAGCCCATTGGGCCAGATCCCTAGAAAACCTCCGCACGAAATTCACCACCCCCAAGAAGCTTCGCACTTCAGTCCTATTCCCAGGAGCCTTCCATTCCCACACTGCTCGCAACTTATCAGGACAGATCGCTATCCCTTCTTGGAGGACCACGTTCCCTAGGAAGGACACCGATTCTTTATTGAACTCACACTTGGATGGCTTCAACTTCAAGCCCGCGTTCCTAACCACCTCCAACACACTTCTCACATCCCTCACATGGTCTTGTACCGATTTGGAAAACACCAGGATGTCATCCATATAGGCAACACAACACCTACCCACTAAGTCCCCCAATACATGATCAATCATGCGCTGGAAAACTGCAGGGGCATTGCGTAGGCCAAATGGCATAACCCTGTACTCGAAGTTTCCCAGATGACATTTGAATGCCGTATACCGCTGGTGCTCAGGGCGAACAGGAATTTGATTAAAAGCGTCCACCAAATCAAATTTGGGTGAACACCCCACACCCGGAGATCATGGGCAGAATGTTCTCCATGAGTGGCATTGGATAGGGATCAGGTTCTGTTACCTCATTCAGGCGTCGGAAATCAACACAAGGACGTAACTCCCCCTGACTTGGGAACCAACAGGACTGGCGAAACCACCGGCGACTTGGAGGGCACAATCAAACCCATATCCAGCATCTTCTGGACATAACCCTCCAATGCCTCTCGGGCCCAGGGATTCAACGGATAGACTGGACAGCCCTTTGGTAACTCAGAGCCTTCCTTAAACTGGAAACCAAATGCAAAATCCCCTGTAGGTGAAAAAGGCGCATCACCTTTAGGCTCAAACACCTCCGCGAAATCCTGATACTCCCCTTGGCAATCCTTCCGCTGACACACTTGAGGTGATTCCACCCATGTGCTTCACCAACGAACCTTGGGACTGAAACGTCCATTCAAACGACCCCCTGGCCTCTAGGCGACAGCAGAACCCTCTCTCTCTTCATAACAAACTGTGGATGGACATGGTGCCACCATCTCATCCCCAGCACCACAGAATGTGGCAGGTGAGCCACGGCGTGAAACTCCTCCCTGAATACCTCCAGGCCTTGCCTCAACAGGACCTTGGCCTGTACTCGCCATGCCGCCGTTCTTTTGAGGTGTCTGCCAACTTCACCCATCCATCCTTCTGTAATGACAATCCATGGCTTCTTGCCCACTTCTCCTCAACATAATTCTCACCAGCTCCGGTATCAATCAAAGCTAGAACTTCACCGCAATCCCTTCCTTCATCCCCCCCACGAGCACACTGATGGGCAAAATCAGATAAGGATAAGATGAAGTAAGCGGTTTATTTTGAGGTACTGGATTCACCGGTTTCTTGCGAAAATTATAAGGAGCCTTCTTATTCTGAGCCTCAGGATCCTGAGTGGTAATCCCAATGGGAATCCTTGTCTCTCGCACCTCCACCATACCCTCAGGATTCCCTTGACTCTTCTTCCCTTCCTCCACATAGCTAAACCCCTTAGTACCATATATGGGCTCGGAACCTGCCCTTCTTCCACCACTCTGTCCTCGGAATCCCACTGAGGTTCGCACAACTTCCTGACGGGCCCATACCAAACTCAACTGTCGTTCTACCTGCAAGGCCAAGCCCACCTCTTCTTTAACGTCGCTGCAGGTTTCACCGCCGCCATTGCCAATAATAGATCAGCTTGCAAGTTTTGGCGAAACATGCGTGGAAGCTGAGTCTCAGGTGCCTTTGCTGCTCTTGCCAATGCGCGGAACATCTGGCCATACTCCTCCACTGACTTCTTCCCTTGACCACACTGCAGTAAAGCCGCCCAGGCCGAATCCTGCGTCTCATCTGGACATGCTGCACGATCAATCCAATCCAGACATTCCTCCACTGATACAGGTAACCCTGACTGCTCTTCCAAAAGTTCTCGCACCCAGTTGGACTGCTTTACTGGAAGTGCCAACAGAACCTGACTTAACTGCAAGGCAAACGAATCCTCCCCACCCGCTGCCTTTGTCAAACGTCCCTGAAACTGAACCCGGCTAAACGTCTGGTGGATCAGTTCCAAGTCTTCCAATTTAAAAACCGTGGGAATTCTTCCTTTGTCCTTCCCAGGCCCTACCACTTTCCCACCATTCCGACACACACTCCAAAACCCGGTATAATTCATGAAGCAAAAAAGCGGTGGAGAATATCACCATCAAGAGTGTTGCAGTATGATTATACCACTTTGGAAACACAACTTCTTCTGGCACCTCTTTTGCTTGCCACCACAACGACAGGAAAGTAAATGAGTTCTGTTTAATGTAACGCACTGGCTCCTTCCAATGAGCCACTTTAGAGTTGGGCAACAGGATCCATGTTACAGACCATAGGGCTGATAGGGCTCCTGATACTACTCTCCTTGTGCGCGCGCTACAAGATTGGACAAGCACCCCCTGGAAGACAGTTGCAAATATACTTAACCCCAGCAACATGCCTTGACTCCAAGACAAGGTATAAAGGGAGGCAATAGCTCTCCCAAGCTCACTCTCAAAGTCCAATTCTTGTTGATTCAAGCCAAACATGGCTGCAGTTAGGCAATATTTTAAATAAACTCAAACTATAAATATATGAATTTTAAAGTTCTTTTATTTAATATTGGCCAGGTTGATAGAAAACAGAACTGAGAAGCCTCCAGCTCCCAGTTCCTTCCCTATATACACATGCTACAAGCTAATATAAAATATAACACAAGCTTATGGTGCTAATCTGACTAATGCTTGGTGTAAACCTTACAGCAGGATCGCAAAATCCTCACTCAATGGTTCTGTGCCAGTTCCAATTCTCAACAGTTCCGCACCAGTTCCATTTCGAATTCCAAACGAACCGCGAAACTTCCAAGCACCTGTTCCATTCCATTCTTGATTCGAATCCAAATCGAATCTCGAAACTCCCCATTTTACCTGATTCTCGTTTTTCCTCGACTTGGACGCCCATCTGGCTCCTTGGCCTACTCCAAGCTCCTGCCCCTTAGGCGTCCCTGCCAGGACCAACTCCCCTCCTCCTCCATACATCCAGACACAGCCTGCCCTGTCTTACCAAAGATCAGGGCAATGTGATGCTGAGGATAAACCTCAACCGTCACAAGGATTATGGAGTGCGGCAGATTTTTGATAGCACTAAATGTTTCTTAAAAGTGTGATGCCCCTGCCGCAGCAGCACCTGGGTTTTGAATTTCCAACTGCCCACCAATTTTGAGGTGTCTGCGAGTGTGACAGTTCCCTTCCAATCCATCTTCAGCTTCATTCATATAGCTAATCTGTAGTCTAGATAGTTGTACTCTGCTCTGGTGTATACCAGCAACCAAAGTTTATCCTCCATCTTCCCCTTTCTTCCCCAAAGCTGTAACGAATAGAGGACATAGAAATAAGACGAGGGATTTCCTTTATTGATTGTAGCCATGCGCGCGGGAGTAGGGCGGAAGTTGTAGAAAGGACTGGGGTTGCCCTCTCTGGGGTACTCAGAGGGGTTCACCTCATTGGCGGAGCTGAAAGGTGATCCTTGTGAGGGCTCCTGTGAGGTGCTGGAGACCAGCTCAGACTCAGCTTGGCGGCCGCAGAACTTCCCATGTGACACGAGATGGGGTTCCACCTGAGCTAATGCTAGTTGTCCCTCCACCTGGGTCATGACAGAAATTTCCTCATCAAGGGTGGCTCCTAGGCGAGTGGCAGCCATGGCAGTGAGGATGTCAGGAAAGAGATTCTGGCAGAACATCCGCGCAATCTGAGTAGAGGTGACCTTGGCTGCCTTAGCCAAAGGGCGGTAAACCCAGGTATACTCCATGACTGACATCTTCCCTTTTGTGAGGTTTAGTAGGGCTGACCAAGCTGCGTCTTGGGAGTCATTAGGTGTGGCTGCCCTCTCAATCAACTGGAGATATTCATCTAAGGTGGGAGGGAGCACCGACTGGGCTTCCAATAGCTCAGTGAACCAATTTTTCAGGTTTCTGGGCAGGGTAGTCACTATTTGAGCCATCTGGAGTGACACTGGGGCAGTTCCTCCTGAGGCAGTGGTCAGCTGGTCTGAATTTTCACACATGAGAAGGTGGCATGTAGGGTGCCCAATTACCTTGGAGTAAGGGCCTGTCAAAATTCTGACGCAGGCTGCTTAGAACGAGAGTAGATTTGGACATGTCCACGAGAGGGGAGGAAATGAGCAACTTCTCTTAAGAGGAACAGGAGAGAAAAGATGACCATCAGAAACGTGGTTGAGCGTTCATACCACGCAGGCAAGGCGCGTTCTGACGGCTTGTCCATCATATCCAAAAATAAAGACAACATGTTGTTTGAGTTTCGTCTAATGTGATGGATGATGTCTCTGAACACTGCCACAAAGCAGTTAGGCAAGAGTGCCCAGGTAAGTGCCCACAGGCAGGATAATCTTGCTGTGAAAATGTCCCTAATCTGACTATGTGGGAAGCACTTCATTATGAAAGTTTGTGCCACAGTCAGTACTATACTGGCGCCAAGCAAGAGGGTCTGTCCTCCTTAGAGCGCATATAGAGACTCTATAGCCCTGTCAAAGTCTGAGCTGTGGTCCATGTGCAGTTTCCCTTATGGTATTAATAAAAGTGATTTTGATCTTTAAAAATTAATTTGAGAGTTTCTTAAGTTTTATTTAATATTCTAGAAGACAAAACTGCTTTACACAGATTCGTCTGCTCAGATTTATACTGAGCAAAGGGAGAAGAGCGAATCTTGTTTTCTGCGGAGTCTGTGGGCACTTCTCAACTACAGGCATAACCCGAGGAATTAGACCCTCAATTTCCTTGTTGAGACCCATTCCAGAACTAGGACCAGGCACCCTCCAGTTGCGGAAAATATTCCACATCTATTACTTAGCTTTGATTTTTTTATCAAAGCTCAATCCATTTTCTTCATCCATATTCTCAAATATTAGATTCGCTAAAAGAGGTTTGACAGCCTCTGATTCGCCAATAGCCATTTCTGAGAGGCTTGTCCATCCTCAAATGAAGTGGTGTCATCCAGTTGTCTAGAGCTCCATCTACAAAGGTTTTTATCCTCATCGCCCTTTTTAGGTAATATTGTGTTTGGTGGAATCTGGTTGGCCAGAGTGCCATTTACAAGGATTTTCATCCTCGTCAACACATTTTGGGACCTTGGACTTGGCTGCACCTGGTTGGCCAGAAATTAGTGTCCAAGGGTCCACTCCCTTGGTGCTGCATTTGGAAATACTGGATTTGGCAGCATCTGGTTGACCAGAGCGCCATTTACGAGGATTTTCTTCATTGTCAGCCTCATGATTTTTCGTTTAAATCAGATTTTGAGGCATCTGATTCACCAGATTGCCATTTTAAAAAATTGTAGCTATTGTGCCACTCTCCCTTTAGCCTCAATCATTGCCCTAGGGAAGATTAAAGCATTGTGGCGATCAGGCAACTCCTTGACCATTACAACAGGTAGTTCAAGAACTAACTTAGCTTTTGGAACTAGCCAAAGCTTCACCGCCGCTAAACCCTCTAAACTATAAGGCGGTGTAATGTGCTAATAGAACCCCCATCTCTACCCTGCAGAAGATGGACGCCTCTGACTTTACTCGCTGGAACCATTATTTACTCAGTGTTTGCCTGCTTACCATATAAGCTACCATTAATCTTTAAGATTTAATCCTATAAATCTATATATGGACGTGCTCCTCATTTTCCAAGTAGCGTTCAGCCCCTGTTTGATACCTCCATACCTGAGAACTCTGATTTAACTATGAGAGTCTTAGAAAATAAAATTGTCCAGCTTCAAGCCATAGCCATGCAAGGAATTGTCACACCACAGAAAGGGAGACATCCTAATAAATTTTGGCTGACCCTCCATAACAGTTTTTAGCTAACTGACCTCATTCTCTTTTATCATCATTGAACTAGAGGTCAACAGAACAAGCTTGACGTTCTATGGTCCAGACCTTATAAGTCATTCATAATTTAAAAAAAGAGCTCCATTGCAGATGTCGGTCAGGGGACAGTTGTGAATTGAGTACATGGCTGATTTTTCAGCAATATACCTCCCTCTGACAGGAACTTGAGGGGGCTGTTATATAGTTTGGCGGAATAAGTTATAATCCGCCAAAGGGTTGCACAGGAAAAATTCCCACTGATGCAACGGAAAGATGATATAAAGATTGCCATTACTTGATCATTTTAATAAAATATAAAATATAGCAGAAAGCTTCAATGACCCTAAACTATACTTTATAATCTACAGAGTCCATTACCGTTCCAATTTTCAAATTTTACACCATAGAATTCACTACGTGTTTTAAGCCTAAAAAACTCATCTCCATCATTCTTACTTTTCCCCCTTTCACTCATCTCTTTGGATGCTCTTTGAACCATACACTCAGCTACTCAGCTTCTCTTTTTTAGCACTAGTAGTGCCCAACCCAAAAAGGGGGCCACCACGCATCTTTAATTGCAAATAAGCCAAACAAAGGGATTATTATATTTAAATATCCTAATACAGCCCCTAATTTATTGGCCTAGGAAGCCATATAAGATGGTGAGGAAGCTTTTGTCTGGCGCCTGCTTTAGCTGGCGGATCTTGGAAGACAAAATAGGAGTTGGGGCAACAGCAGCATCTGGCTCAAGGAGGTAGAGTTGTGGGTTATCTTTGATAATGAGGACTGCAGTGTCCATTGCCTCAATGTATTGAGCAAGTTAATGCTTAGCGTAAGTGATGAGAGCAGGCACACAAGTGAAAGACTTGATGCTCTGGAGGGTTTGGGGATAATTGGGGTTGAAAAGAGAAGTTTTTGCTGTGTCAATGCAAGCACAGCTCGCACCAAAAGCAAGCTACTCAATTTCATACTTTGCATCTTCTTCAAAATCATGGGGAAAATTAGGGATAGGAATACCCTCAGCTACTCAGCTTCTTTAATTTCCATTGTGCTTGTTTCATCATTGGGATTTCTAAAAATTCCTTTAATTTGGATGAGATTGGACCACTTAGCGTCAACCTATATTAAATCTATCAATAAATTAACCGCTCTAAACTCACTTGACGGATAACAGATGATTCACCATCAATAATTTAGGCTTACCATCCAATCATATTTTCCTGGCATTACCCCCTTGACTGGACAATAAGTCTTTGGTACCGCACTCATCAAACATTTCCTTGATGTTTTTATTCACAAAGACAACTGAGCCCCAAGCCCTGCCAAATATCATTTGAATATGGTATGACAGCAGTGTGGGTGACCTGGGCTGAATTCCACTACCCAGATTACCAATTACTCTGAGCTACAAAAGGGCGCCAGAGGTAGATTCTGCGACCATTCTGGCCCATGAAAACTTTTCCCTGAGTTCACTGACCATTTGACGGCCTTGCACGTCCCCCTTAGGTGTTCTTGTGGTGCAGTTGCACTGGGGCGGAGAGTGGATTAGAGGCCCTTTGTTTAACAAAGCATTGCAGCTCCTAGCGGACAGCTTCAGCCATCTAGTGCTTCTACCTATTGCTGAGCCTCATCCCTCGGTACTAGCGTCTGCTAGATTTTATGAAAAATGTAATGGGTGCTAGTCAGCTGGTTGGGGCCCTTTACTCATGCTCCAAAATTAATTTTTCTCGCTGGAGTGAACTTCCAGAACAAATACAAACTGCATGCATTCAGGGGTTTCCGCCACATTTGAATCTTTGGATGCCAATGACCCAGTCTGGTACTCCCCATAATGGCGCTCCTTGGGAGCATGGTTTTCTTTTACCCTGCAGGAGAGTTAGGTTTGGTGACAGAACGCCATCAGGTGGCGCTGTAGTGATCATGTTGGGTGTCATATTCTGCATCCATGCCCCTTCACACACGCCTATCCCATCTTGGACAGTCTCATCATCGATTATCTGGCACTTGGCGTATCCTTTTCCTTAGATCCATAACCTAACTCCTCATTTGCTGCCCCTCCATCAATATCCCCCTTTTATCATGTATTACTTGTTATCCTAAGACAACCAGTGAATGTGGTTTTGGGCCTTGCTCTTAGTGGTCCAGGAGCACATTCACTCTGAACACCTGGTCAAAAATATCGCCTCTGCTGACTCTTACCCTGGGTGCCTAGTCCTACACCCCTTGCAGTTCATCCACTGTGACCTCTCCCCATTCTGCTTGCGCCATCCTCTATTCCGGTACTGACCCCCTCTCCTATGATAACACAAACTCCTCTTCTTCCACTAATCACTGAAGATTATAGAAAATCCAAGCCATCCTCAAGATGGAAGGAGGGAAAGACACGCGTGGCCCACTGATCAAAGCACAAGTCCAACTGATAGAAGCAAAGGCTCGAGGCAATCATGAGGTGACCTGATTGATGGTCTGATTTAATGCTTTACCTTGTGTTAAAAACATATCTTCATCTGAATAGTATTTAATCATCTATATAATTTATTTCTTTTCTATATTTAATATATTATTATGTTTGAAGTTTTTTCAAGGTGGGATGACCTAGGGGGATGATGCCACACTGATTAAGGGAATCAAAGGAATGGGAAAGGAGACCATCTAGTACTAAAAAAAAGGAATGGGAAAGGAGGATAAAACCTGGAAAACCTCCATGCACAGCATATGATAGGCCAGGAACTCCATGGACCACCTTTGCTTTTCACTATCTTGGTTTGAGGCATTGGTGCGCAACAATAATACAATCAAAATCATCCCCTACCCAAAGTTCATCTACTGGGATCATACTCAGGGAGGCAGTGGTATAGAGTCTTACTCTACCACTGGGGTATCCTCCCCTTTTCTTATATTACTATATTTCAATGTTTTTATTTATATTTATAGTTTATTTTATTTTATTTGATACATATTTTTTATAAATTGAATTTTACTTATTTATTTATTTTTAATGCATTTTCCACATATTATCTATTGGGTATAAGCCTAAAGAAACTTAGCGTTCATATGACTGATAGCCTGATCACTTGCTGGGTCCTTGATTATGCAGGCATCAACTACCATTTCTTCCATTATCATAAAAGACCTAATTAATATACTAACTAACTCATTCCGCTGTCAAAACCATGCTGGTCAATGAAGAGAACACTCTCTCCTATTTCAAACTGTGGAAGTCTGCTATGCCTTAGTTGATTGGAAAAATGATTTTTAATTTTTTTAGCTAGGCTGGTTGAGTACGCTTTGATCTGGTGTTTGATTAAGTGGATGTCAAAGTTGTCAAGTTGCGTTGCTGATATATTCTGCTAGTATCATCTATGAAAGAGTAAAGTAGTGCATGCAGAGCTGGGTGCTTTTCATAAACAGCTGAAATAGCTCTTTTCAGTCACAGAGTGATAACTAATGTTGTAGGCAAAGACTATGGTGGAAAGGAGGGTACTCTAGTCTGACAATCTATCTGTCACCACTTTTTTGAATATATTTACCAATGTGACATTAATCCTTTCAATTATTTCATTAGACTCAGGATAGTATGATGTTGTTAGAAGCCCGCGGATGGCCATTAATTCTTTCAATTTAGTACTAATGTGCAAGGTAAAATTATTTCTGTTGTTGGTAAATATGAACTTTGGGAAGCAATGTCATTACATTATGCACTCCATTATGAACTTGGAAACGGCTATTGCCCCCAATCTCTTTTTGCCAGCGCCTCTACCCACCTTGCCAAATTATCTATCACTACCAAATATACTTGGAGCAATTTGTGCCAATTGGCAAGGCATTACAACGTTTTTTGGACACAATGTGCCACATGAACTGGGGCTTCACTAGCCAATACAGGGACTTTTGACAGAAAAACTTTTCTTTTGAAATTGGTACAAAAAGAAATCACTTTGAGAATGTCAAAGTTTATACTCTCCCAATAATAGCATAGTTGGAATAACTTTACCATTTTGCATAACCAACCGTGACCTACTGCCTTGTGAGAGCTCAAAATAATGGTCAGTCAGGCAGAGGGGTTCAGGAAACTTAGTGTAACTTTGCAATTTTCTTGTAAAACTCACCATTTTCTAGACCGTATCAGTCCTCATTTTATCAATTTCCCAAATAACTTGAGGAGGTTTGTCGTTATATTTGCCACTGTCCTTCTTTTCATACAGAAAATCACCCATATCTGCCATACGCAATTGTTGGTAGCTGATATAAGCAGTCAGACTTCTGATTCATAGCACCAGGATGGTGAAGTATTTCAAATCATAGGCTTAAAGCTTGAGGGCATTTTGTGCAATGTGTTTGTCAGGATTCTCCTTTTATTGGGGGAAGCCTCAATTAGGGAATTATGACTCGCCTACAGGTAGATGCTGGATTGGGCTTCCCATTAACTTGGGTTGAGCCTGATCCAGAGTATTGAGAAATAGCACCAATAATTAAACTATAATTCAAATTTGACACCGGCGATTAATGCCAAGGATGTCAAAAACTCAATTGGGTTGTGGCAAAAATCCCTTTTGGTGCTTGAACCCCAATCAAATTACCCTTTTAGGTGCACAGGAGACTTATGCTGAAGATGCACCCATTCCCCTTGTATTATTTATATTTAGTTGGCTTCAACAAACAATGCTGAGACTTTCTGAATATTCACTTTCCTGATCCATTGAGGTCATATAAATACCTTGAGGAGCAATTTAATAAAATTACTGTTTCTTGCAATCTCCTTTCCATTTTTAGCTTTACTTTGAGCCTTAATGGCCTCTTAACTCGCTGGGGGCTTTGGGGCCCTGATTAATATGGGCCAGGTTAGAGTTCCTCCTCCAAAGTCCCAGCAGTGGTGCTCACTACAGGGGCCTCCTGAGCTCTCAGCAAAATCTAAAAATGGAAGGAGGAGGGGCAGTCCTTGGTCTCTGACCCAAGAGGACAAGCAAGGATGGGGACTAATGGTCCCTGAAACTAGCCTGGGCGGCAAAGCCTAGGTTACCAGGGTGTCATCCCTGATGCCAGCTCTTATGCCGATGCTATCCCCAGCGCCAATACCAGGCGTCAACCCTGATGCTGGGACCTCCTCCTGATGCCAGCCCCAGTGCAGATGCTGGATATCAACCCCGATGCCAGGACCTCCTCCTGATGCCAACTCCCATGCTGATGCCAGTCTCAGTGATGATGCTGGATATCAACCCCAATGCTGGGACCTCCTCCCAATGCTGGCTCCCACACCAATTCCAGCCCCAGCGCCGATGCCTGGTGTCAACCCCAATTCTGGGACCTCCTCCTAATGATAGCCCGCACGCTAATGCTAGCCCCAGTGCCAATGCTGGGTGCCAATCCTGATGCTGGCTCTTATGCTGATGCTGGGGCCACTCCCTGATCACGCTCACCAGATCCTGCCATTATGTCTGCTCAGGTTACCTTGACCCATTCCTCCCTGCTGCCCAGATCTGGTGCCCCCATCTTAGCTCTGACCCCTAGTTGAGGCTTGGAGGGGGCTCTGTCAGGATCTCCCTTTATTGGGGGAAGCCTAATTAGGGGCTGTGACCCACCTATGGGCGGATGCTGTATTGGGCTCCCCATTAATTTAGGGTGAGCCCAATCCAAAGTATCAGGGATTGGCCCCAATAATTAAATTATAATTAAATCTGACACAGGCAACTAATGCTGAAAATGTCAAAACTCAATTGGGTCACAGCTAAATCCCTTTTGGCACTCGCATCCCAATCAAATTACCCTTTTGGGTGCACCAGCAATTTATGCTGAGGATGCAATCATTCCCCTTTTATTATTTATATTTATTTGTCTTTGACAAATAATGCTCAGACTTTCTAAAGCTTCCCTTTACCAATCCATCGAGGTCATATAAATACCATAAGGATCAATTTAATATAATTACCATTTCTCGCAATCTCCTTTTAATTTTTAGCTTTACTTTGGGCCTTAATGGCCTCTTAACTCTCTGAGGGCTTCAGGGCCCTGATTAATAGGGCCAGATTGGAGTTCCTCCCCTGATGTCCAAATAGTGTCCCTCCAGCTCTTAAATTTTTTTTCCAACACAACAAATTATAGTCATTCATAGCCTTAGATTTTGATCCATGAGGGCATACTCAGAAGTTTTTATATGCTTAGATTACAGCTAGGCACTCCAAATCAGTCACAATGTAATTTCTATGCAATTCAAACTTTGACTGCAGTAAGTGATGAGGTGCTCTACCCCTTGTTGTCCTGCTGAAACATTACTGCTTTGATGGCAGAAAGGAAGAATCTGTCTGGACAATAAACTATTTTACAAGGTTTTGATATTTCAAAACTGAAGCACTAATAAACGCCATCTGGAGAGTATCAAAGGCGCTCTGACGCCTTTCTGTCGATTTAAAAGTCGTTTATTTTCCTAGAATCTCGAAGCTTGGGGACTTGATATAGCTAAAGTTGGGAATAAAGCTTCAGTAATACCTGACCATGCATAAAAACACCTGTATGTCCCACTTGGTTTTGGGTCAGATCATCTTCCAGATGGCTTCTACACTGGCTGGTTGTGGTTTAAGTCCCCTAGCATCTACCAAAAACCCAATATACTATAATTGGTCTTTAAATAAGTGGAATTTGCACAACTTGATTTGATGTTGGCCTCTAAGAACTGGCAAAATACCTCTTGCAATTAATTAAGATGCTCCAAAAATGTCCGCAAGAAGATTTTAATGTTGTCAAGGTACATCAGGATACATGACAGCTTGAGATCACCTAGAATAGCGTCCATAGTCCTCTGGAACGTGCTGGGGAGTTACATAGCCCCTGTGGCATACATCGGGCTGATTTAACCCTTGGAAGTGATTATGGCGTAAATTTCTTGTTCTGCAATGAGCAACTTGATTAGCCAATAACCCATTATTAAGTCCATTGACAAAAAAATATGTGCGCCGCCCAAGTGGTCTAAAGCATTATCAATATGAGGCAGTGGATATAAGTTCTCTTAGTGATATTGTTCAGTTTTTTGTAGCTGATCACTACTGACTTGTGCCATCCTTCTTTTTAACAATTAATATGAGTAAAGCCCAAAGAACTTTTTGATATCTTCAGCATTCCATGTTTTAGCAGCTTCCTTGTTCTGTTGAAAACTACCTCTTCCCCATCCCGCAAGTGGCATATTGGCTGAGATCAAATAGGAGGGGTCACCTGTGTCCAACCAATGGAGGACGCTGTAAGTGAATCCCAAATTGTGATCATTGGCTGTGAAGATTTTCAAAATTATAAAAAAAAACTATTGCACTATTCTTCTGCTCTTCTGATAACCCTGTAAAAGTTTCTCCTGAGACCACTGCCATTACGCTCATCCTGAGGTCCAGTGGGAAGACCAAATTTATCCAGAGAACTAAACTTATGGAAGCGGAGGACCTCATCAATGGGGGTCAAATGCAGATATGCCACCACCTTGTGCCTTTGGACACTCAGCAGTCCTTTTTTGTAGATTTGCTAGTAACACTTTAATTTCTCCATGTACAAATAATATGATGCCTGGGGACACATGGGGCTCAAGGCGTGATTACTGATAAGGGCCGTGAATCTCTCCTTAAAGCTTTTTTGGTAGCTCAATTTTAAGCTCTGTGTCCACTATAACTTGGTGGCCAAAGGGGAAGATATGGTAGCAGCGGACTGGAGTGGAAGGCCTTGGACTCATATAATAAATGAGGGAGAACCATGTTTTTGTTTTTAAATTGCTGATAGCTGACAGGGATTACACTGTTACTGTACACTAGATTACCTTGTCCTATGCGGGTGGAATCCTTGGAATCACCACTGGAAGTGAAGTAAACTGGGATATGCTGACTCAAGATTTTGAAGGACTTCTCAGCCATAACATCTACCACACCAAAGTGGCGCATGAAGGCTGCTCCTATCAGCATATCATAGGTATGGTTAGGCAACGCAATCACTGGTGCTGAAACAGCAATCAACCAAAACTGCAAAAACAGCACACTGTACGCCTCTTCAGAGATATTACATTCCGCCCCATCAGTCTCATATATTATCCTCTGCTCTACGTCAGGTTTCAGCGGTAACTTAGCTACCAACCTTGTTGATACTATATTAACTGGGGCGCCAGTGTCTATAACCGCATGAACTTTGTTTTTTTTGACACAAAAATACCACAATACGTACATTCATAATAAGTATAACTTTGGCTAATTAATATGTGAGCATATATGGAATCCTTATTTCTAAGGACCCACATAATACCCACTTCACCCTTGAGGTATTCCTTAATATTAGCGTCTTCCAGGATGGCGATGATTAATATTTTCAGCAAAGGTGAATCCAACAAGGGTCAAGATTTGTCAAAAGTGGCTTGCTCTAAGATTTGACTGGCGTAAGGCTTCAGAGTTTTCTGGTGACCCTCCTCCATGGCGGCCTCTTTGGCTTGTGCAGAAGTCAGCACATGCATGTCGTCAGCAGGTTGCTGATATAGTAGCACATCATTGAGTTGAAGATCCACAGCAGAGAGCAACTCATCAGGATCAAATGAGAAAGTTGTAGTTGAAACAGCGGAAGTAAAGGGTCCCATCTCTATTCCGCTTGGTCTTCTCCTTGCTTGTACTGGTTTTGCTGCATGACATGAACTTGACACTTATCATGGAAGTTTAATGCAATATTTCTGAGGCAACCGCAGGCATAAAATGTCACTCCAGAGAGGTTTTCGCCCCTGAGTATCATTAGAAGGACCAGGACAAGGGTTTGGCGAAGGGTTGTAATGCGTCTGAGGGTGAGGCGAGAATTATAGGTGGCTGGTGATTGTTTAAAAAAAGATGGAATGAGTCTTTCTCGAGGAAGTAGGGCTTGTGGCAGCTATTGCAGGCTTCTGTTCAGGGTTAGATGGGCTGAACATTGCCGCTATATGATGCAGGTAATTAAACTTTCGAGCAATAAGACATCCCCTTGTAAGACTGGAGCCATCACGTTAAAGAGCTTACGGTGTGGGTTTACCACCAATCATTGAAATTCCAATGTTAGCCACATATAACATTCCCGCTCCTACTAAGATGTGCACTTCTGATGTAAACCAATCAAAAACGCCGTCAGAGTCTCGCTCTGCTGGAACACAATCATCAAAAAACTAGCCTTCTGTTGAGTTGTTTTTTCTATGCACCTTGAACAAGATCAACATGCTATCCTTAGCTTCCTGATAAGTAACGGAACTATCCTTCAGATAGCATGTAACTTGGTCAGTTCACGAGACTTCCAAGATAGATATAAGCAGCTTAGCCTTATAACGCCTGACGCTCCCTCCCTAGAGAATCTAAAAAGTTTAGAACCCATACATATTTCCATCCCAATCGAATAGGGACAAATTGTTAATGAAAACATAGTCATCATGTTTAAAGCTACGAGCTCTTGGAGCAAACTGAGGCACTGCACATGTAGCATAACTTGACTCATAGCGAGGTTGGACACATAAGGAATACTGAGACTCGGCTTTTCAGCATAATTGGGAGCAGCCTGGACCTTTTCAGTCATCAACACCGCAAAAACGTGAATAAATCTTTTTGGCGAGGCATAATCATCCCCCAGGCATCCGCTGTGTGTAAACTGAATCACACTGCCTTCTTATTTAACAAAGGGTTCTGCTGCGCTTTCCTCAGCTTTGTACTTACCATAATGACGTTGTCCTTCACTATCATCCCATTTTTGTTCTTCAGCTTCCCAGAAGGGACTTTGGAGATAAGTTTAACATTTAGTTTCCGCTCAACTCAGTGTAGCCGCTCAATAGTGTCATTGAGGTGGTCTAATATTTATCTTTTGCCAATTGGGGGTGCAAAGTTGTCTAAACAATTCTTTGAACTGATCCATTACAAGATTTAGCTCATGAAAGAGCTTTTCTTTGGTTCAGCATATTGTATTAAGGACAGTTTTTATTTCAGCATACTGAGCTAATGCAGTAGGCTGTGATGGTTTCCCATCAGTGCTAACAAGATTTGCCATGGTTTGGATAGCTTTATTTATTATTTGGTTGGATCAGCGGTCCCCCTTATCGAGCACCAAAGTTATAAAAAGCAGTGGAATAGGTTATAATCCGCCAAAGAGTTGCACAGAAAAGATTTCCACTGATGTAATGGAAAGATAATATGAATATTGACGTTCCTCAATCAAGTGTAACAAATAATAAAATGAAATTAGAAGAATCTTCAGTAACACTAAACTTTATCTCTAATTGGCAGAGTCCACTACCGTTCTAACCTTCAAATTTTACACTCTAGAATCCACTACGTGTTATCAACTAGAGAACCTCCTCCTCCATTCTTTATTTCCCCTTTTCACTCATTTCTTCAGTCACTCTTTGACCCATCCGCTCAGCTACTCAGCTTCTTCAATTTCCAACATGCTAGTCTTATCATTGACAGTCCCACCGGAATTCTGTTATTTGGCTGAGGTCAAATTACTTAGCATTAAACTATTAAATTGTAGTAATAAATTATTTTGCTCTAGACTCACTGGACGGATAACCAATGATTTGCCATCAATAATTTAGGCTTATCATCTAGTAATATAAATTTTCTAGCAGTGGCGTTGCCTGAATATAAGATGACAATTGGAGCAAACTCCCTACTCCCAAATTGAGCCTCAATAAGTTGAATCTTGAGCTAAGATGAATGGAATCTATCTCTGAGACAGCAATATGAGATTCAATTGGGAAGCATCACGCATATGAGTATTGATGTAGATAATTCAGGTCTTTCATCCTCTCTTCCTGAACCTTGAGAGGCGCGACTCCCATCATTGTAATCACAAGGACAAATTAGAAAAATGAGGGTACCGACCAGACAGTCAATCTGGAAAGCTGTGAAAGATCCTGATTGTATAGGGTCATGAAGGCCCAAAGCATCAAGTCCCACACATCCTAAAAATAATGACGTTATTTAACTCGATAAATTAGTCTATATTCACCCTATCATTTTGTTTTTTGATCTCTCCATTAGTTTACAGTTTTATGCCTATTTTCAAACTTTGCATTAGTCAAGAGAACTGTTATGCTGAGACATAGTCTACCTCAATATAAATACTTTCAAGAAAAGATTGTTCGTCCATAAAATCTTATCATACTTGTTTATTCAGTCCTAGTTTCAAAAAGCATCTAATGATAGGGACAATTGACTTAAAAATAATCAATCATTTATAAAACTCTCTTTCCACTCATCGTAAATTTTCTAAGCAAAATTTTACAGAAAAAAATCAAATTTAATCGCCCACTGTAGTTTTGTTCTGATTCTTTGGATTCCCAGCTAGCTGCTTCAGTGTGGGGCAGCGGAAAAACTCCCCCCGTCATTTTCTGTATGGTGAGAAAACGCGCTCTGACTGTCTCACTCTGTCATACTAAACCCCTGGTATCATTTGTTCCTCCCAAGGATCTCGACGTCCACCTCGCTCATACCCAAGAGGTGCCTCATTGTCCCCTTCTGCTCCCCCAGAGCAACATGAGTTTTGGCCTAAGGTTCAATTATGGGAAACTTTTCACTTACCACGACCATGCCGTTATCAAAATGGCTCAGGCAGTGATGCTTCCCACCAGTTTTATTGATTTTCACTCCTATAAGGGGTGTTTTAATCTCAGCTTCACAAGTGAATCTAACGCCGCCACTGTGGCAACTGTGCCCCTGGTTTTCCAGGTTACCCCCTCCCAATGATTTGGACCAGCTCCCAGCAGATACCACTTTGGTAATTCAGTTCTCTAGTTTACCCGCCCACCTCCCCCTGCAGTTCTCCACCAGGAGATGATGGACGGTTTGGCAGCCTATGGCTCTAACCCCAACTTACAATTTGTGGTCCCAAATGGGGCCATGCGCCTCGTTGGGCCTCGGGTGTGTGCCACAATCAGCACTGAATTTAGTAAAATCGCCTTTTCAATTCCCCATAGTGCCATCATTCATTCTGCCCCTGACCATCCATTCTGACCCACGTCATGGTCGGGTGGACGATCTGTCAATCCTGTTTTTAAGTTGAACTAATCAAAGCATAATTTCCCTTCCTTAGCTGCTTCTGATGGCTCTGATTTTTGTCTGCTGACTTCCAATCTGCTGCCCACCCTGCACCAGTTTTTGTATGAGGTACAATCCTACCTTCCCCTCCCCAAAAGCCTGTTGCTGCAGCCGCGCCAGCAGCCACCAATCAGCTTCCTCCTCGCCCCAATGCCACATATTATCCCTCCAATCAAGCAACGTCTTAGACTCCAGTTCACTCCCATGCTTCCTCCAAAAAACCAACCAACCCTCAGTCATATGCCAAATCCTCAATTTAATTAACCAAACCCTTGGGATCTATTGGGTGAAATTAATGGGTCCAGTAATATTATTGGAGACTCCACTCTCCAAATCAAGTGGTTTGTGATGCTGACCATGACACTGAGCTACCCCCTCATTTATTCGCCCCCCAGCAAAACGCCAAAAAATTCTGCTGTGACCACCAGCTGGCTTTTGAAGCAACGTCTAAGTCATATTGTCATCCTCTCCACAAATCTGTCACCAAATCAGTGGCGATGCTTGCAGGAGGAATCCCTCCTCCCATTATCCCTTTCGCCATCAACAAGCTCCAAAAAATATATTGATTGACACTAACAAAGCTGCCAATGATGCCATCTAGCACATGGCAGTGGTAGCATGCAATCCCAAAGCCAATATTACCTGCACCAACATCGCCACCTTTGTAAAGCTTCCCAATACACGCATGAAAGCTGAAACAGCTTTGACCAATTATGTCATCTCTCTTATGGTCACCCGCTGTCTTCCTACCACCCCAATCATCAAATATCTTGCACCGCATCCCACTGATGCCATTACTCTTCTACGTAGCCCATGCCCTGCTTTGGGGTGAAGATGATGCTGAGGAAGAGCCCCTGATCCCCCTCCCTTTCTGCCATGATGTGATAAGCGGTTCCTGCTGGCCCACCTGGTTGGTGGTGTTAGCGTTGAGTGTCATCTGCTCGTTTTGGCAGCTCATTCAATTTTGTTTTATGAGAGTTTTTTTTGTTTATTCTTTGAGCTTCAGTAATGTCCATCCCCTAGTCAGCTTACCTCAAATATCATAATAGATTCTTTATAATTCAAGGTATATTTGACTCTAGCATTAGACATTTGTGATCTGAGGAGATTTAAAGTTAAGCCCTTAAAGGATTTTGATGCAGCAGAAAAGGCCACCTGATGTCTATATTTAGCTGCTTAGTAATATAAAAAGGTATTTTCAGACACCAGCCTCCTTTAGGATAGATTAGATAAAGGAACAAGGTACACGGTGAGAACCAACCACCATGCAACTTTAGTTCTGTAGCTGTGAAGTGCTATGTCACTCAGGATATGGCATCCAGATGGGTGGGATGAAGTTTCAAATTGTCCTTATTGTACTTTTTTATTCTATATAAGAAACGTTCTAAAGAATTCTTAAAGGAGTAGGGATAATTTTGAACACAAATGCTCTGTTCAGATGGCGGTGCATTATTAAAAATTTTGTGACTTAATAATTTTTTAGTATGGTAACCCTCAGGAAAGTAGTAATCCTCATATTGCTAGCTTTGCGCATCAGAGGGTCTTGTAATCATAATCTTGATATGCCAAAATTACGATATTCCGGCTTGATAGAGGGGTTTCATGGTGAGCTGGTACATATAGAGAAATTTGAGGTTATCATAAGGTAAGGGAGCTTACTATATGGTTTATTTGTTAATTAAGTGAAGATAAAAGCAAGTCAGCTACTTCCAACATAGCTCAAGGCTTATGAAGTACTGTCAAATTTCGTTGCTTATTAAGGGAGTCATTTTTTAAGGAATGAGTAGGAAATTGATTCTTTGAATATAATTGAAGATAAAAACTTTTTCTTATTGAAAATTACATTATCAAGATGAGTTTAGACTAGAATTATAAGAGTTAAGTTGATAGGAGGGAGCCAGCATGGACCTCAGTAAATTAAAAAAGAACCCACCCATCCATCCAACCCAGTCCGCCTCTATGCCAACCAACCAACTGTCTTGAAAAAATTTTTGGGATTATTTGGAGGAAGTTTATGAGTTGGGTAACACTGTTCCCAACTTTGTTGAAGCACTTAACCTTAAAATGTACCTAAACGCAGAATATACAGCTCAATTTCCAATTTGGCATTATGCTCTATGCCTCAATACTGATGAGATTTGAAGTGACCACCAACTCAAAAAAGAGGCTGTTGCCTCACCTGAATGTCAAACCCTTCAAAAGGAATAGAAAAATCAGTAGCAATCTTGGACAAGGGGCTACCCATCTTTGACCTTCCCTTAATGAACTGAGTACTTAAAAAAACACCTCTAATTCTAGCAAATCAACAACAAGCAATACAAAAAGTTTCAGCTGTCACAAAATTTGGCCTTAAAACCTGCATTACCAGCAACAACATCGCCACCCTAGCCACCCTCCCCCTAAAGTTTTCCTTGAGGATGAGAAAGCCCTCTTTTAATACATCACCACTCTTCTCATAGCAAATATTGAGTTGCAAGCCCCACTTTGCTACCTTGACCCCCATTTTGATGATGCACCAATGCCCATGCTCTAAGCTCTTTGCCATACTTTTTCCAACCCTGAGGATGATGATGAGACTCCTGAACCCCCCTCACCCTCCACCTTGGACGAATAGCAGCTTACTGTCTCTGATATGGTTGGATCATTTTAGTTTTTATTTTGTTTGATTAATAAGTTCATCTCTTTCATTTAATCAAATTATTTTAGTTTAGTATAAGTTTAGCTCCTCTAAGCTCAGCATTGTCCATCCTCTGGTTGGCTTGCCTTGGTCAAATAAAAAACTGATGGGAGGCCTGAGGTTGTTGGAATCTATATATATATTATTTTAGTTTTAAGGAAATTGACTAATTTACTAAGTCTTTATTATTGATTGTTAATATATTTTAAATCAAGATATTTGTAAAAATTTATGGGTCTTGATTATTATTGGCCAATAACCCCCATAAACTTATTACTTGCACAGGTTTGGGTTTTGTGCAATTTTCCCACGTTGTATAGTTTTTGATATAATCAGTTGCTAATAGTATGATGACTATTATTTGTAGTTGAATGGAAGTCCTAGACCTAGCTTAACGCTCAGCCAGTATTTCTGTTCAAAATACTTGAGATGTCTCAAAATAGGTATTCGTTCCCTTGTACCATCTAACCCAATCTTCTCTTAGATTCCCATTGACAATTTCTCCGGTTTGACACACAGTCGACAGCAATCCCCAAATTGTTTCTGCTTCTTCTCTAGATCCCCACTCAGATCCTTACTCTTTTCCTTAAAGAGTCTCCCAATTTTTGCACACAGCAATAATATCACTGAGAAAGAATATAACAAATGAATGCTGATAAGGTTTACTGGCTGGTATATCTACTGTATACTGTATAAACTATATTTTATTATAAGTGAATTCTAGGGATTTTATAGTGGGATTCAGTCATCTAAACCTCAGTTGACACCTCTTCAATGAAATGGCAGCCGTTGCAATTGAATCACCCATCCTTGTCTCAGCAGCAATGGTCTTCCCTATCCTGGCTAGGATTCTGTCATTGGACATCCTTGAGACCTAAATGGAAAGAGTCAGAAAACATGTCCCTAACGTTTTCCTCTTGATCCAAAAACCAATCATATTTGGCTAGCGACTTGCTTAGGTAATGGGACTTATTACCCATTAAGGCAGGTCACAAACCAACTGATCGATTTGCTAGTTGCAGGTGGCATCACTCACTTCACAACTTACTACTTACATTCCCAATCAGTCAGTGATAAAACCCAATTAATCCCAATCAGTACACCTGATAGTTAATCACTATTAGATGCCCCTATTTCATTGGAAACTGCACCTGATGAGATCTTAAGCATTCATACAGATCAATCCCTGATGGATATGACCAGGCAAATATCCTGAAATCTCCCAAACATAAGTACTCCAAAATCAGAGTCAACTGATTTCCAATTTACCTCGCATTTGGGACTTATCCCCTAGCAATTCCTGGTAATCTGCCAGCTTTGAATATGTGCAAAAATTCCAACACATCCCCCTCTTGCCTAGATTTCCAGCGAGAAAAGGACTGGGGTATGAGAACACCGCTTTAGACACTTATTCAAATACTTCATTGGCTCAAGCATAGTACAATCACCAATACTCAACGCTGCTTGGGATGACCTTCATCATGTGGCTCTCTTCCTCTTCCTCCTTGCTACCGCCTACTCAGAGCACAGTTCCACGATTTACTGTCATGCTGGGCAGATCGATTTACTCACAACAATATTAGTCCCAGGATCTGGTTTTCCTGTTAGGGCATATGACCCGCTGTCATATTCAGGATTCTTGGTCTAGCATCCTCAATTTCCTTATTTTTCCTCATCCTAGACAGGAGACTCTTGCCATCAATGTTCGTTTTGCAGCCCAATTAAGAATGCTTATTTATGTTCTCCCTTTTTATTTTTCTCACATAACTTCTTGGCTCATGCATTATTAATTCTTCTCTTGGATAGCTTTTTCCATTAATTTTGAGATTAATTTCTTCAAAATTGGAGCTTAATGGATTTTAGAGTGCATAATGTCAACTTCCATTTAAGTCTAACATACCCCCTCTTGTCCAGTTCATATGTTGAATTCTGAGTCATGGTATCAACAGCTACTAAACAGTTTGTCTGATCAGGATCTTCGGCTCTTCCAGAAGATGAAGTTGGGATGTGCAACGGAACCTCTTCTATGGTCCTTCCAGGACTCATACGCCTAGTCTAGCTCCAGCGGCTAGTCCTTATGTGGAGCTACCAGAAATGATAACCAACCTTTTGGAAACCAGGCTAGCAATCGTTTCAAAATGACTCACAGACAATTCTTCCTCTGTCATAAATTCTGGAATTGTATTTTGAAACTCTCAAGGATTCAACTCCTCTTGCAGATGTGCCAAACATCATCATGAATGCTCCTGAAATTATGCCCTTCGCTCTTGATCACTCTTATCTTTCTGGGTTAGATTTGCTTCCTGAGTTCAACTTCTGACTCGGACAATACTACAAACCCACTGCCTTAGCTAACAAGCTCACCATTGGTAACATTATTCAATTTAAACTCCCCTACACCGAATTATGAGCCCAAGTCACTGAGGCTTTATCCCTAGCGCTGAATCCTTCTTATCTTGAGAACATCCTAGATTGAGATATCGCCACTTATGCTCTTCGCTTTGCCAGCTAAGTTCTTCAAAGTTGGTCCACAAAGCTTCCAGCCTCTCCTGGGTTCCATCATTCCTTCAGCTTCAGTTTCCAAGAAGCACGTAGTCATTGCTTGTAGGATGCCATTAAAACCCTGCATGACTATCTCAGCTCCTGCGCTTCCCATCAGTATTTTCCGCTGATGGCTTTAATAGGGGCATGATTTGGCAACCCCTGTCCAGTATCCCTTGTTCGCTGCTGGCCATATGTCCAGTATTCTTGACAAAGGCTGTTGCAGGCGCTCAAGACTAATCTTCCAGCTCCAGTATCATATCAGGATTACTTGGGGTTATTCATTGACTGCTTTTTCTATACTGTTGCTTCCCTCCCCACTCTGGGGTTATGCTATTGGCTTCTTCTGACATTTCAATTTCTTTCCTCTACTCACTTTCTCACAGGGCTCTGCATCTGCTCAAAGAACATGGTTTTGTGTAGGTCTAGACCTTGCTAGCATCCAATCTCACATAGATTTCGACAGGCTATTCATTCCTACTGAGATCCATTATCCCTCCTCAAGAGGCGACATAGGCGGAATCATCTCTGTATTGAGGATAATCAACAAAAATATTAATCAAAAAATATTGGTTTTTTCTATGCAGTTATAATATTTTTTCCAATATCTTTTATCAATTTTTTGCTTTTTCCTTCTTTTTTTCATGGGACTTGACCTTGTTTCAGTTCAGCGGTCCATCTTTCTTTATTTTTCCCAAACTGGGTCCTAGGTATTCACAAACCTACCAGTTTTCTATTGTTCATAGATCCTTTTTTCATAATTACCCATCTAGATTGGTTCAGAGGTCCTTTTTTGGACTTGACCTAATCATCAGGACATGATCAACTTAATTGTTCATTGGTCCTTTGGGAACCCTTTTTTCATCAATCCATCACTTCAAATACTTAGCATGGACTCGATTTACAACTCTTCCATCCAAGAGATTATTGATGGAGTAGGCGTCAGTTGGCATCTTGGTGATAATCTAAAACAGACCCAACCACAACGCATACAGTTTGTTCCTTCTTCCAAAACCATGCATATCGCAATAGGCCACTCTTTTGCCTATTCAAAATTTTGCTAAGGCTGGTCAGTTCTCATCATCTGTCAATTTTGCTCATATCCTTTTCTTCAATGTAGTATTGAATGCTTGAAATTGCATCTCAATTAGGATATTCATCAATTGATTCAAGTACTGTTTGGTACTCATCCCCAATGTTGGTTCCATTACCAAATATAAAATTGGTGGCAACGTAGCCTTCCTCCCATATAACAATTCAAACGGGTTTTCCCTGTTGCCATATGATGACTGATATTGTAAGCAAATGTCACACAACTCAGGTACGTTCCCCATGCAGAAGTTTTTCCTGCAACCAGCTTCCTCAGCATCACAGCCAGCGTCCCATTGATTTTTTCTACCAGTTCGTTCATATCCAGCTAGTAGGGTACAGAAATGACTCCTCTGATCCCATTATTTCAATTAGTCACAGGATCACATGAGATGTGAAGTTTGTCTTATTATTTCTAAGAAGGACCTGCGGGCATCTATGTCAATATACTACTTGATCCAGGATGAACTTGCGGTGCTGGTAGCGTCTACTTTCACCAGGGCCTTCTTCTCGACTCATCTCGTCAGATGGTTGATAGAAACTATTATGTACTTGAATCCCCCTATGCTCATTGTCAGCGGTATCATCACATCAATGGATACTGTATGTCAGTCAAATCCAGGGTGGAACAGTCTGTAACCAGTTGTATTTTTAAGTGTCTTGTACAGCTGGCACTCCACGCAACAAGCGAGATAGTTGGTGACATCATAAGTGATTGACTCCCAGTAATAGTACTGGCAAATATGATCAGTTGTTTTTCTCAAGCCTCCATGCCTGACAACTTTATGAGCTGCTTAACCTATAGCTGCTCTTTCCTATATCTTCAGGAATAATAACCACTTCCCATTAATTGTCTTAAACACTTGTACATCCATGGTCTCAGTGTTTTTCATCACTTTTTAAAGTGCACCTTGGATTTCTTGGGGCTTGTTCCCAATTTCTCTGTCGATCATTCTCTGGAATAACTCATCCACCTGTGGGTATACCATCTGTACCATTTGTAACCGCGATAAGCCATCTGCATTCTGGTGAGAAGCCCCGCTCAGTGAACAATCTTGTAAACATAAGTCTGTAGCTTAAGTGCCCATTGGGCCAGTCATTTTTCTGGTTTTCTCAAATTGTGAGCCAAAGCAACGAGGAGTGGTCCGTCACCACTTTAAAGTACGTTCTGTGGATGTACACCCAAAGCTGCTTACAAGTGTAAATGACTGCAAGGCATTCATGCTCAGTTACGGTGTAATCTCTCTCAGCAGCTGAGAGTGTCTGGCTCACATATGCCACCAGATGTTTATCCTCAAGTTCATCTACTTGGCTTAATATGGAACCAATCGCCGTCAACAAAGCATCAGTTTGTATAATAAACTCTCGATTGAAATTCAGATATTTCAAAATCAGAGAATCTATTTGGTACTGGCATAGCTCCTCAAAGGATTCTTGCGCTTCCTCATTCCATAAGAATCCTTTTGGATCCTTCAACAGATGGAATAAGGGCTTGGATTTTTGGGCAAAGTCCCAAATGAATCTTCTGTAGTATCTGACCATTCCATAGAGCACTTGTATGTCTCAGACACTCCTCAGCACAGCCATCCGTTCTATGGCTTCTATCTTCTGGGCTTTCAGCTGCAATCCACTAGAGTTGTTCATGAATCCCAGATTTCCAACTCTTTTCTTGAAGAAGTGAAAATTTCTTGGATTAACCTTCAGGTTGGCTGTAAGCAGTCCCTTGAATACTTCTTACAAGTGGTGTAAATGGTCAGTAAACGTCCTACTGAACACAATGATATCTTCAAAGTACACCAGGACGCAAAACAACTTCGAGTCGCTCAGTATAACGTCCTTAGCCCTCTGGAACGTTGCAGGCGCATTGCATAGACCCTGGGGCATCCTCGTTGGGTGGTATAGCCCCTGTGTGGTAATAATCACGCATTTTTCTTGGTCTTCTTTTGGCAAATCGATTTGTCAATATCCCAAGATCAGATCCATCATGGAGAATACTTTGCTTCTCCCAATTGATCTATCACATTGTCAATTCTTGGTAGGGGATACATTTTCTTTTCATAATCTTATTCAGCTTTTGGTAGTCGATCATCACCTGATTGGAGCCATCCTTTTTCTTCATGATTAGAATTGGACTCACCCAGGGATTCAATGATGGAACTAGAAGCTCATGATTCACTAGTTTGCTGATTTCATCTTTCACTACCACTTTGGCTGCTTTTGACTGTCAAATCAGTCTCATCCTGATTGGCAAATTTTCCTCGGTGTTGACCTTGTGGATTGCATCTCTTGCATATCCCAAATTATGGTCATCCTGAGCAAATACTTCCTGATACTTTTTGAACAATTTGAGCACCTCCTCTTGCTGGACTTCCATCAGATCAGCGAGTTTCTCTCAATCAACAAATAGGTCAATACTCTCAGTTACCCTGGCCAGTAATACCATCTCATTAAGCTTCCCAAAATCATTGAATCTTCTCAATTCAGTTGGTGGGCTTAGATGAACAAATGTGATGATCTGATACTTCCTGATCTTCATTGGTTTTTTACTTAAATTCGCCAGGAGAACTCGAATTTCTTATGGCCTGGCATTATTGTCCCAGGAGCCACTCAAGGCTCTACTCTGGACTTATTCCAGGGGCTTTTAACTTCTTCATACAACAACTCAGGTTTCTCCAATGTCAACCCCATGTCAACTATCATCTGCAATCCTGGCGGTATGTTTTCTCATTTTTGATCCTCAGTGGAATTCCCCAGTTCTCTATGATTTCTGTCAGCATTTCTCGTCACTTCCATCCAACTGATTGGTATTGAATTGGGACAATGCCGTCATTGTATATTAAATTAATAAAGCTGTTTCTCCTATTCAGTGGAGCTTCTCCATCCTTCTGATATACCAATGCTAACGTCTGACCCAGTATGGTCAACTACTATCCTTGAAGTTACATTTAACACTGTACTTGCATAAAATTTCCATCCCTATCAGAATATCATAGTTTTGGTTGGCCAAAACTATTGCTGGTGCAGATACCTCCAAGGACCCAAATTGTAGTGGCAAAGCGCTATATGCTTCACATGAGATGGTGGTATTCAGCCCAGCTATCCCATACTCCTTCTTGTGTTCCAAGTCAGGCGAGATCTTCATCCTCTTTACCAGCTTGGTCAAGACAATGTGAATGGGCGCTCCGCTGTCAACAATTGCCCTCATCCATACTTGATTTACTTTTATGTCTATTTATGTACACTTAGAGTACTTTAAGATAGTGTTTACTGAGTGTATAGCGGCGTTATTAGCTTAATCAAGGGTGTGAACGATTTGCGCTAATAAAGCAGGAAACAATTCCTTTATCAAGATTTTATTTTTAGCATATATGTTTGATTCTGCTGAGTCAGGTTGCACAGGGTATTAGCCACTGAACAACCAAATAGGATGATATGAAGATCGCCGACTTTTACTAAAAACTTAATAAACCATATATAGGAAGCAGCCACCTCTTATCTCGACCTTTATTAACTTGATACTAATTGCAGACTTATCTGCAATCACCTAATCACTGGGAAAAGATCTTCTGTTCAATCATCCATATGACTCTTTATATCTTGGTTCCACAGCCAGATGCATCCTCATCTTGGTAGTCATCTATTCATCTTCCCTTTTCTAGAAGCTTTCAATTATATCGAATCTTGGCGTAATTCCCTGGATTCACTGAATGATTGACATGTTGATCAATTATCATTCATATACCTTCCCCAGCAATCTTGAGACTCATCTCAATTCATACTCTGATCCACCAATATTGGTAGCATATCATCCAGTCAAATCAACTTCCCAACATCCCCCCTTTGACTGGATGATAGGCTTTTACTGTTTATATGCTCAAAGAAACTTTGTGTGAACTTGGTTGATAATCTGACCCCCTGCAGGTTCCTTATATAATGTAGATATCCAGGCCAGTCTTCTCAATTATCCAAATGGCCCAGCCAAGATGTTGGAGAGCTTGTTTTTTCAACCAAATCTGTGCTGGTCGTGGAATAAGTCAAGGTCTCCTACAGTGAACTGCAGAAGTCCGCTTTGTCACTTCTGATTGGCTGCTTGATCATGAATATTCTTGTCCAAACTAGTGGAGTAGGCTTCCATTTGCAGCTTGATCAATGTATCCATAAGAGTTTTAAATATCGCTGAGGGTCCACCCCACCCATATCCTCTACACAAGAGTAGTGCAAGGTGGGCAGAGCCAGATGTCAACCATACAGCAGTTGAAAAGGGCTCTTATCAGGGAACAAAAGATAGCTGACATTATATGCAAGCACAGCTGTAGATAGAAGGGCACTCCATCACGAAGGTCAATCCTTTTCCAGTTTTCTTTGATCATGTTCACTAGGGTTCTGTTGACCCGCTCTACCATTACATTTAATTCCAGATGTTAGAGGGTGGTCAAAACCCAGCAGATCGCCATCAACTCGTTCAGCTTTGGCAGGGTATGCAAAGTGAAAATGGTTCCATTATCCATTAGAATAAATTGTGGGTAGCCGTGTCACTGTATAAAACACTACATAATAAACTTGGCAGTGGTGACCGCGCCCAAGTTGTTAATGGCGCTGGCCTCCACCCATCGGGTCAAATGATCAATGGCGACAATTATATACTTGGATCAATTGGCGCTAGTCAGAAGAGGCCCCACTACATCAATGGAAATGGTGTGCCAGGCAAACCGGGGTTTAACCAGCTGGTATGTGGTCTTCTTGTGGAATGGCTTTTCCACTTGACACTGATGGCAACAACTAACTGCTTTCAATACATTGTAATGCATGCTCTCCCAGTAGTATCAGGGTCGCAAAAACTCTAGCGTTTTCTGTAAACTATTATGACCTACAGCCCAATGAGCATCTATAATAATTAGGGGTTAGCTGAAGGTTTAGGGAAACTCAGCGTCAAGTCTTTGATCCACTTATATAGTTCTTCCCCACATGGAAAAAGTATCCTCCCTGAGTCCATCTAATACCTTGATCACCTGCGGTGGCTCATCCTTGTATTTGTTCGCCACCATCTTTTCATACATTATTTTGGCTAAATCTGTTGTGATAACAACCGTTGGCAGACGGGAAAGACAATCTGCATTTTGGTGTCTTGCTCCTGGATGTTGTATAATCTTGAAATCATACGCCTGGAGCTTCAGTGCCCAACGTGAGAGCCGTCCTTCAAGTTCACACAGATTATGCAGCAAACGCAAGGAAGCGTGGTCTTTCACTACTTGGAATCTCAACCCATGTAGATATATCCAAAACTGTGTGTAGGCGTAGATCACTGCTAAACACTCCCACTCGGTCACAGTGTAGTTCTGTTCATGAAAGTTCAAGCTTCAACTACAAAATGCAACAGGATGCTCATTCCATAGTTGTCCTTCTGGGATAATACTGCCCCTATGGTGGAGAGTTATGCGTCCATTTGCACTATGAACTGTTTGTCAAAGCTGGGATATTACAAAATGGGTGCGCTTGCTAACGCAATTTGCAACACATCAAAAGCATTCTGGCATCATTCCACTCAATTGAAAGAAGCATTTTTCTTTAACAACTTGAAAAGTGGGGCCCAGATGCAGCTGAATTAGGAATGAACCATTGGTAGTACCCAAGCATCCCCAAAAATACTTGAATATCTATGACAGTTAAAGTTTATCCTTAACATCACATTGCCCTGATCTTTGATAAGACAGAACAGGATGGTGTGGAAGATAGAGGGAGTGAGAGAGCATTAGTCTTGGCTAGACCCCAGGTTGAGACTAAGACTGGGGAAGGACGACGGTTAGATGTTTCATCAGGCTTGGGGTCGAACCAAATAGTTTTGAAGTGGGATGTAACTAGGTTAAAGGTAGATTTGAATCAGAATTGGAACGATTCTTGGGTATAGTGGTTCAGCCACTACGGAATTCAATCCGGCCTAAAACAATTGGGGTTTGCTTATGACATGTTTCAAAAGACATAACGTCAGGAATGGCGAATGAGCTTGATCTATGCCTGCAGCAGAGAGCTATAAGAGATAGGACTTGAGAATGTGAGGTTCTATAGTTCCGTTTTCTATCAACTTGCCTAAATATATCAAATTAAGACGTTCCTAAGCCTTATCTATTTTTATTACTGTCTTCCGAGGTTTATATTGATTATTTAGTCTAACAGCGGCCATGTTTGGCTTATACAAACAGGAGTTAGACTATGAGCGAGATTGGGAAGGCTATCGCCTCCCTATACACTTTGTCTTGGAATAAGGGCATGTTGCTGGGGGTAAGCATACTTGCAACTGTCCTCCAAGGGTTTTTATCCGTGGCTCATGTAGAACATGCACTAGGAGAATGGTCTCAGGGACCTTGTCTGCCCTTTGGTCATTGACTTGGGCCCTGCTTCTCAATTCATTTGTGGCTCACTGGAAGGAGCCAGTGCGTTACAATATCCCACTTATTACCTGGGCGGGTCATCTTGCTTATCACTTCCACCTTAGCTAGCTGTGGTTTAATCCCATTTTAATTTACAACGAACCCAAGGTATTCTAATTGTTCTCTAAATAAATTGACACTTCCAAGGCTTAATTTTGATTTTTGCAGTAGCGAGACAATGGAACACTTGTTCCAAGTGAGTGAGGTGCTCTATAAATGTCTACAAGAACAAAGATATAATCGAGGTAAATTAAGACGCAGGACAGCTTTAAATCACCTAAAATTTTATCCATGGCACGCTGGAACATAGCCGGGGCATTGCACAACCCTTGTGGCATGCAAGTCAGCTGAAATAACCCTCTCAAAGTGATGATAGCGAATTACTCCCACTCTGCTTATGGCAAATCGATCTGCCATTACCCTGAGATCAGATCCATGGCAGAAAAATATGTTGACCCGCCCAATTGGTCCAATGCATCATCAATCAGCGGAAGAGGGTAGGAATCCTTTTTTGTTACATTATTGAGTTTGGAGTAGTCAATAAGCACTCGATTCAAGACATCTTTTTTCTTTAAAATGAGCACAGGTGATGCCCATGGACTGTTTGATGGCTCTAGCATCCCTTGCATAATAAGTTTAAATATCTCATCAGAGACAACCTCTTCCACCGCTTTTGATCATCTAATAGGTCAGGATTGAGTGGGAGGGTGATCCCTCATATGTATCTGATGTACGGCCTTTGAGCGCACCCCAAATCATGATCATCGTGTGCAAAAATATCTTGATACTTTTCAAATAACAACATAGCCTTATATTGCTGTTCCGCTGATAATCCAGTAAGTGCTTCACATGGAACCGCGGTCAATATGCCAAACAATGATCATGTTGGTAGTCCGAGATCCTCCCATAAGCTGAAATCATGAATATGGCGAACTTCCTTTATAGGAGCTAAGTGTAAGTAAGCCACCCCTTGGTGCTGCTGGATCATTATTGTTTCTTTCTGTAAATTCGCTAGCAGCACTCTCACCTACCCATTTCCAGGGAGCAGTAGCCCTGGAGCCACAGGTGGTTCAAGCTGTGTGTGCTGATGAGGCGCCATAGTTCCCCAGAAAGCCCTTTAGGGATATTGATCTCAAGCTCAGTCCCTACTATAACTGGTGTCCAGATGGTAGGCTCAAAGCACTCGCTGCCCAAAGCGGAATCCCTTTGTAATCATAAATCTTGTTGGGGAGGGCCCTGGTTTGCTGCTTCTCTAATCGATTATGAACATGAATCACTCCATCGCTGTATGCTAGATTAATTTGACTATAACAGAATGGATCCGTTGGGATTCCACAAGAGGTAAAATATATGGGGATCTGTTGTCCTAAAATATTAAGATTTTCCTCCTCCATATTTATCACAACACCAAATTTCCTCATAAATGCTGCACTGATCAACATGTCATAGTATTATTTTGAAGAACCACCACTGGAGTGGAAGCCTGAACTGACCCAAATTTTAAAGGCAACGCAATATATGCTTCTTTAAACACAGTGCTGTGCATCCCCACAGTCCCATTACTACTCGATGGTCCACATCCAGTTTCAACAGAAGCTTAGCCACCAACCTGGTAGAGACTATGTTCACAGGGGCTCCCGTGTCTATGATAGCACGGATTATTGTGTTTTAATGAAGATTTCGCAGTAAGTGCATTCTGAGTAAGAACCATCAATGTTTATTACATGTACGTCCAAGGGCTTCGTGTTACTCATAAAAGGAGGAAATGTTCTTGCTAGCCTGAGGGTACTCACTAGCAATTTTTTCCACTGGAATGACTATGTTAACCCCTACTAAAGAGGTGACATCCGTCAAGGGATCCGTGTTGATTGTGTTGGTCTATTCCAGGATCTGCCAAACATATTGCTTTGTTTAATCTGGCGGAACTCCAAGCTTGGGGGAGAATTCCTAATCTCAGAAATGGAAGCAGGGATATCCAATGGAAGTTGTTGGTATAACAAATCATCTTATTGAGTTCCAAATCCAACTCAAATAGATGCATGGGAATCTTTAGGGACAATTAAATGGGACTTAGCGGAGGTAGAGCATCTTGTCTTTATTCTGCTCGAGCTTTTCCCTGCTTGATTTTCTCAGTTGTATTGCATACACTTGTGGGTTGTTAGGGCAATTACCCACATAATGCCCACTTCGTCCAAATTATAAGCGGGTATACATAAAAGGTTCACATATATAGCTTGCAGCAGAAGGGCCAGTCTGGAAATTGATGGTATGGTTCCAGGGTCATGGATGAACTGGCGGAGCGTACATAGGCTGAAAAGGGTTCACCAATTTGTAAGAGGGATTAATACATTCCAGCGGTTGATAGTTTGGTCGCTGCAGCCAATATCCTGAAGAGTTTGATGTGGAGACAGCAGAGATTATATGGGCTACATTAGGGGCACCAATCGTGGTGGAGAGTTGATGTAAGATATTCATGATTTGAATAAGTCCTGCATCTCCTTCAAAATGTGAGACATAGCGTTATATAGTTTCCAATATGGTTTGATGGCCGCTGTCATCACTATACCAACATCTTCAGTGGATAATATATTAGCTACGAGTAGTACATGCGCTTCTGCTGAGAAACATTCCGCAAATTCTAACAGGGTCTCATTTTGTGAAACTTTATAGTCAGGAAGTCAGCCTTCCATTGGCCATCTTGGTCGCGCCCCCAAGCAGTTGAAGAACAATCGTTTTAACTTCTTTGTAGAATACTGAGCTATTTAAAAGGTATCAGGCAACTTGATCAGCGATTTCCAAATTTTAAGGCGGACAGCAACAGTTTCGATTTCCACCAATCAGAAGCTCCTTCCACGGTGAATTTAATGCGCAAGAAGTACCCATGTAGATTCCTGTCATGACTAAAGGGAGAGAGTTTCTTGATCCAAATAGCTTTGCCTTGCTCCAGGCTTCTGCCGCAAGAAGCAGGCGAATTGGTTCCTGAGCGACTAAGGGAACCACCCGCTTGTGAACTATCATACGTCTGACTGTATGGACTCAGATTTGTCAAAATGGACTCAGAAGAAGTAGTGACATGTGAGGGGTCCATCAAACCACCTGAGTATATTCATTAGCTGATCCATAGCATTCTTCCTCTAAATCACCACTAACTGCACCACTTCCCCCAGCTCTGGCTTGCTCCACAAAATGTTTGTTAATCAATTGCTCCGTTTTGGCCATATAGCATCTACACTGTCCATCCTGAGATTCCTGTTGCAGTGTCTCATATTGACCTTGCAATTTCCGATGGAATTCCCGCTCAACGTTCAGTTGTTGCTCCACTGCTTGTAGTCATGGGAGGACTTCTAAGATTTTTATTTTGCATTTGTGCATGCTGCCAGCTAGCATTTACCGCTTGATGATTAGTGTTGTTTATTTAGTTAAGGAGGGCGGCTTGTTTTTGTACCAGTTTTTGTTGACCCGTTGAAGGGTATCAAGCCATCCTTGCATGTCTGCATACTCCATTAGCTCACCAATAGGAAAAGGAAAAGCTCAACTGCACTCCGCCTGGCTAACAACTTCCAGTTGGATAACCTGATGGACTAGTTGAAGATATTTGGGGGACGTTGACCAAAGTATAAGCGCGTTATTTGTCATTTGCTGACTTTTCCATTCAATGCAAAGTTGGGCTAATTCAGCTGAGATGTAACTAACTTGATCCGCCACTTGTTTAGCATCAGTGTTATTTTTCCCTAAGCTGAGAAATTATGGCTTTGAGCGCTTCTGCCCATTCTGCTAGATTCTTTATGAAGCGCTTGGTATTGCTTCCTAACGTTGTTACATCCTGAATCCATCCACTGATAGGCCATGTTGATTCAACAGTTCTCCTATTACCTGGGGTAACTTTAGATTTAACTGTGGTACCAAAATTTCTAATCGTTGGAGGATGTCCCCAACATGATGGTCCATATGCACCAGCGCCCCCTTCACTTCTGAAAAAGAGCAATCGAGGCAGTCAAGCAGGAGGCGTGTATCATTTTGCTGTGCTCAGGTGAACTGCATTACATCTTCAATCTCTATATTGTGGCGAGCCAGCACACGCAGTATCTGGAGAATTGACAGTTGCACATAGGTGACGAGATACTCCTCAATTCCATGAGTGCCAAGGCAACGAACCAATCCCATTATAGTCACATTCAGATAGGACATGTACAGGGCGTAGCGATTTTCTTGGTCTCGTTAGTTATAAAACAAACTTGAGGCATACTCCCCCGCCTCATCCTCATATGATTGATACCCACGCAACAGCCACTCCATAATATCCCTAGCTGCTAAGGGGTCACATTTGTGGAGCATCCTTGTTGCTCAGCCATCAACTCAGGGCCGTTTCCTAATTGTAGATTAATCATAACCTCATCATTACCCAGTTTGGTTAAAGTAAATAATACCGGTTCATTTTTAGTTGCCTCCCATACTTCTTCAGCATAACAGCGCAGAATCTGATCAAATTTTGTCATAATGAATGCGGACTCATCATTGTATCCTAGCGTTGAAGTACTACAGTTGACCAGTGGCCCCCTGTAGTGAGCACAACTGTTAATTTTTGGCGTATATGCTTGAGTCCACCGAGTTGGTTTGCACAGGGTATTAGCCACTGATCAACCCAATTGGACGATATGAAGATCGCTGACTTAATAAAACTCAATAAACTATATAGGAAGCAAACGCCTCTTATTTTAACCTTTTTTAACTTGATACTAATCACAGACTTATCTGCAATCACCTAATCACTGGGAAAAGACCTTCTGTTCAATCGTCCATATAACTCTTTATATCTCGGTTCCCCAGCTGGATGCATCCTCGGCTTGGTAGTCATCTATTCATCTTCCCTTTTCTCTAAAAGCTCTCATCTATATCAAATCTTGGCATAATTCCCCTGGCTTCACCGAATGATCAACATCTTAGTCAATTATGCATATACCTTCCCTGGCAATCTCAAGACTTTTCTCGATTTATACTCCAATCCGCCAATATATGTATCATATCATCCAGTCATATCAACTTAATGACGCATGCTGAAGGGGATTGACAGGTTTGCCTCATCTAATCAGACTTCAGACAATTCTATGAAATTATCGGCAGCTCAAATCTTGTCCTCCAGTTGCTGGGTGTACAGCCAAGAAACTTCCTTGATTATCTCAGGGTCAATTACCTTCACCCTGGATCTGGTCACTGTGTTTACATTCAAATTGACCACATGATACAGTTGAGTCTGTACGTCTTCATCCACAAAAGATCACTGATATCAATTTCCTCCTTCATGATGTCAGGAGAAACAGGCTTCTCTGCAGTCTAGACTGTTCCCCATCTAAGCCGTGAGCCCTTTTCCCAATTCCTTGGCAGCAGCGGACTCTTTTGTTTGGACCACATTTATTTGATCCTTCAGCTTCTTGCAGTACACAGCAAAATGTCCCTTCCCACCACATTGGTATCAGACCTTTACTTTCTTATCCAATCGTCTGAATTCTTTGAGCTTATTCACCATCATTGTTCAGTTGTTCATCTCTTTATCACCTTTGTTCCCCTTCATGGGATTCAAATTGTGCACCAGATTGGATTTGAAACTTTTGTTTGGGGCATCAAAGGTTGCTCTCAAAATTGTCAAATTATCTAACATTTGAGAGGTAGTAATTTTTATTGCGAACATGGAAGACATCATATGGTGCAAATTGTCATAGGGCTGAAGGCCACTTGTAATACGATTCTGGCATTGAAGTTGTCCAGTCTCTTTGCTCCAACCAGGATTTGTAACTCCTGGTAGAACTGATCCGCGAAGCTTGCTAAAGACTCATCTTTATGGAACTGGATTCCCATAAACTCCTGTTTGCGCTTTGACATGCGCGTTAGACTCCTGAATTCCTTTATGATGGGCGCCTTGGCCTCCACATATGACCAGATGTCCCCCTCCAGGTGGGGTAACATTAAGTTCTAACAGTCAGTGTCTAGGAAATTCTGACTGCCAATGCCTTTTGATGATCACCATAGCTGTAAATAGTTGTATCAAACAGTTGGAAAAATGCTAGGGCATTATCCTGATGGAACTTTGGCAATTTTGGTGTTGCCTTAAATTTCTCTGAGGTATCTCTAGCTGATTCTCTAGGTTCAGCTAATCGCTCACTTGGGGAGTGACTTTGGGCGTCATCTCCAAAATGGCAGCAAAAGCGGGTGCTATGTTTCTTGGGGTATTTAACTTCCCAATTATTGTATAAGGACTTCTTTTTTGGCATTGCTTGCTCCTAATGGCTCACAATCGCATTTGTGAGTTTTTGCTCCTCAACTTGCTTAATCAATTGCTCAATATCAGCGCTGAAATTTCTCAAATTAACGAGATCCACTTCCCACTCCATCTTCAGTTATACAACCTCTCAATTAGTCCCCTTCTTCTTTAATGAAGTTACTTTTCCAAGTAACTCATTTCTTAAACTCGCGAATTTATTAATCTCTTCCTCCATCTTGGCGACTCTTTCTTCCAAGGCTGCAAATTCTCGATGATCCACTGAGTTTAGGGCGTTCTGGTTAATGGTGGCTAACTCTGCCCATAGCTTTCTTAACTAATCTTTATACGACATACTTCCAAATTTTTCTACACAACTACACCCCTGTAGCGAGCACCATTTTGTAAAAGTTTATGGGTGATGGTTATTATTGGCCAATAACCCCTATAGACTTATTACTTGCACAGGTTAAGTTCTAGTGCAATATGTCCGCGTTGTATAGTATTTGATATATCTGTTGATAATAGTATGATGACTATTATCCATAGTTGAATGGAATTCTTAGATATCAGTCCAATGCTCAGCCAGTATTTCTGCTTGAAATACTTGAGATGTCTTGACATTGTAATTTATTCCCTCATACTGTCCAACTCAATCTTTTCTGAGATTTCCTGGTGCCAGTTTCTCCAGTCTGACACACAGTTGGCAGCAATCCCCAAATCGTTTCTGCTTCTTGACTAGATCCCCACTCAGATCCTTACTCTTTTCCTTAAAGAGTATCCCAATTATCACACAAAGCAATAATTTCCTTGAGAAGAACAGAAAAATTGAAAGCTGATAAAGTTTACTACTTAAACTATATACTGGATGAAGACTATAGAAAATTTTGAACTATATAACTTGTTTCTACTATGGAGAATATTTTTTATCGTAAGTGAATTCTAGGAAATTTATAGTAGAGATTCAGTCATCTAACCCTTGGTTGACACCTCTTCAATGAAATGGCAGCTGTTGCAATTGAATCGCCCATCCTTGTCTCAGCAGCGATGTTCTTCATCCTGGCTAGGATTACGTAGTTGGACATCCTTGAGACCTAAATGGAAAGAGTCAGAAAACATGTCCCTAACATTTTCCTCTCGATCCAAGTGAAACAACCATATTTAGCTAGTGACCTGCTTAGATAGTGGGACTTATTACCTAATAAAACCGGTCACAAACCAATTTGATCAATTTACTAGTTGCAGGCGGCATCATCCGCCTCACAACTTACTACTTACATTCCCATTCAGTCAGTGATAAAACCTGACTGATCCCAATTTGGTGCACCTGATAGTTAATCACTATCAGATGCCCCTATTTCAAAGGCAACTCTTCCCAACGAGATCTTAAGCATTTATCTAATTTTTTCCCCAATCGATATGACCAGGCGAATATCCTAAATTCCCCTGAATATAGTTACTCCAAAATCAGAGTCAACTAATTTCCAATTCACCTCGCATTAGGGAATTATCCCCTAGTGATTCCTGGTAATCTAGCAGTCTGGGAATATGGGTAAAAACTCCAACACCATCCAATTAGGTAGATAATCAGAAAACCTGCAGGGTTTTTTATGTATGAGTTTAAAAGAGCATTTAAAAACCAGGCAGTAAATTGGAGTCCACAGGTTCTTGCTATCTCCCAATGGAGACCAAAATAGTAGTACATGAGCTAGAAAAATAGCTGCGGTTTTCTCTAAAGTGACTGTAGTTGTCATGCTTAAATGACATCATTGTGGGGACCAACCCCAAGGATAAGGCTGGGCGCCAGTAGGCCCAGAAGGTAAAGCTTCAGGCCCTCCCTGACCTCAGGCACACACTAGACCAAAGCTGGGTACAAGCTAAATATGCCCAGGTTGGTACTATTGAGGTGCCTAGCGCCCAGCCCCTTACATTGGCCCAGGCTTTAAAACGGACAGTTTATGCAATTAATGCAGACAGTTCAATTTGGTTAGTCGAGGAATGGGGTTTTGAAACCTGTTACACTTATCAAATCACACATTTGGGTCAAATCCAACTTCAAAGATTACACAAGTGAAGTCAGTTTTGGCGTATTCTACCAATTTGGATGGTAGTGTTTGCCTATTGGTCAGTTGGTGCTTTACCCCACTTCAGCAAACCCCATATTTCTCCAATGTATTTTAATTCTGTTTTCCATGACCAGCACTCCTTGTAGGTCAACTTTCCTAATAAACATTTTTCCCGTTTTACATTTTATTTTATGATACTTCAAATGCTCCAGTGCACAAACCTCTTTGAGGAGGTTTTGTGCTCCGTTAACCTTGCCATTTTAAATACACTTAAGCTATCCCCTAGTGCATGTTGGTTCGCCCAAGTTCCCTCCAACCTGGCTCGCTTACCCCCTTCCTCTTTGTGCATCGTGTCGCTTTTGGAGGGCTATTTATTATAAAACTTGCACTTCTCTGCCTGGGTTGTTATTGCTCCTGCACCCTCTGCTGGGCTTTAATAACTTTCATACTAATGGCTAGTTCTCTGGATTTGTCCTTGTGCACCATGCACTACCACGCTTGGAACAGGAGAGTTATAGACACTCTCCTTACAGTAGTATTGCTTGGAATGAAAATGGTAAATTTGGTGATGAGCAACGAAAACCATGATTGCAACACAGCCCTTAAAATAAGGAAGCTCTACAAAATACGTTAATCAAAAGGAGGTCCAGGGATATTCAGATTGTTAAAGGAAATGAAGAAGACCTTTCATTCCATATCTGTCTTATTTGGAGCAGGCTCATATCACACAGCTACCAATCTATGAGAGGATCCTCCTGGAGGAGCCTATCCAGTTAAATGATCTCTTGTCAAAATTTCACCATTTTTGGGGATGTCCGCTGGTGGAAAAACGTGATGTTCATTTATAACTAGGTTGCAAATTGATGAAGTGTACAAATTTTATCACAAAAGAAAGCTATTCTTTTCTCAAAAGCACAGTGGGTATGCTTTTGACTTGCTCTAAGTCCTAACACAACTCTATCCCTATAGATAGGTCAACTGAGCAGCTAAGGACTGGGATATGAGGAACGCATTTGAGGATAAGATGGCCAAGGATATTGATAGGTGTGCAAGAATAAAGGTTAGTGACGAGTTAATGACAGTGGTAAGATCAGAGAGATCATCTATGCTATTACCTAAAGTAGGGTTATGACTTAGCATGTTAGGTAAGACATTCATTGGCCCTTTGATAAACATATACCTTATTGTGGAAGTTACATAGGTCATGGTAGACGTGGGCCTGGCGTTGAGCTAGTATATGTGTATTTTTATAGTACATTGTAGATTGATGGTCATTCCTCACTGTAATCTCATATTGTTCCCCTTAAAAAAGTTTTGAAAGTGAGTTAGTGCCCAGGACACGGCTGCCAGCACTTTATTAATCTCCTATAATTTAGAGAATATGAACTTGCAGGAGAAGTTAGAAATGGGTGTTCAAATCCATCATTCTCCTAAAGAGGCTCCGCACCCACAACAACCAATGATGTGTCACAGGCCATGATAAAGAGCATAAAAGTGTCTTCTTGACAGAAAAACCAAAGTTGAGATATATACCTCTTTGATGGACTCAATTGCCTTCTGGCTTTTGCTTTTTCACTTGAAGAGGGGGTTTTCAGTAATTTGGTTGATATTTTGTCGCCAATTAGCAAGGGTGGGGGAGACTTCGTGAGGAAGACCACAGTACTCAGAAAGCTTCTAAGTTGCTTTTGGAAGTTGGACTTAACACATTTGAATTGACTCCAGTTTACATAGAGTACTGTATAACCGTCCTACAAGACAAGGTTACCCATGAATGTTAACTCCTTCCTAAAAAAATACTCACTTAGAAGGCTAGATAAAGAGTATAGGCTTGTTAAGCAGCCATAATTGCTAATAAATTCTTAGCAGCTGTCTGTGACTGTCGAGTGGATTAGAATATTTTATATGTAAGCAATAGCACAAGAGGATTGGAGTTCTCACAAAACAAAGGTAATAGGTTGCTGGAAATTTGATGGGGCGTTAATAAAACCTAATTGCGTCTCCTGAAACTGGAATATCACTCGCCTAATTTGGTTGGGTCGTAAGACAATCCTTCCCTTACTTGACACTCACCTAATTGAAGGCATTAATTAGTTCAATTTTAGATAAAACTGAGACTTTGCAATTGCCTGGGCAATTCACTGATCCAGAGGAAGAGGGTATGGATCCAGATATTTGAGTTGTTTAATGCTTGAAGTCTACATAGGACCACATTAATCTATTCAATTTTTGAGCAAAAACAGCAATGAAGCATTTTGGCTTTCTTAAAGAACCAATCATATTTAACATGTTTTCTAACCACAATTGTAGAGCCTTATTCTCCTCCTCCATGTAAAGATAGTTAGGAATAAATCATAACCAGATTAACCGTCAGGTGAAATACTAGATTATAAGCTGAGAGGTATAAAGGACAGGTAGCAAGCTCTAATTTAAATGTATTCTTTTAGAGGTTCAGTAATTCTGAAAAACGGGTGTGAGATCTTAAGAATTGGGTATAGGAGCTGATATGGACCCAAAAAGTATTCCTCATAAGAGTAGTTACAGGAAGAAACTCGTCGGTGGTCCCACATTCTTCAAGAACAAGGAGTTTGAGTCTAAGTAAACATTGACATTTTGACGCCGCCGCAACCCAACTCACAGAAGTCTGTGTATAATTGGCCACATATCGCCAAAAAGTAATCAATTAAGCATAAATCATGAACATTAAAATAAAAAAGGACGTCGCACAGTATGACTTTCATTAGAGCAGAGAATGGACTAATATGGGATGAGCCAAATTTAACTCAAATTCATGAGTTTAGGCCACCATAAAGGCATAAAATTTACATTTGTGTCTTATCTGGTAGTTCATTGACCATAAATTTGTGGGTAATTTTAGAGGCCACAGGAAAAAGGATCAAGTTATGCATTTAAATTGACAGAGGTCATGGAGAGAGCTGATCATAACCCTTTAATATATGGATTATCAACTGTATGTTTAGGTGGTTGGACATATGGTGCGTCTTGATGAAGGTCTTTTACCATGCTCATCTATTAAGGTGTTAGTATGGGGTTGTTAAAATTTAATGATACAGTCAAATCCCTACGTTGTGATGAAAGGTAGGTACTTTGTCCATGATGCAGACTGCAATGGAATGATGATGTGAGCTATTAATGCCTTTTGGTTCCAACTTGCGACACTGGATGAACGATTTGAAGCATTATTGTTATTTGAACCTTTAATGAGTGGTACTTCCTTAAGATGGGTATTGATAAAGGGTAATGGTGGTCATGGGTAGTTTAATCGCTTTAACTGATACTTTTGTATTATGATGTGGGGCTAAACAGATAGCTTGTTCCAGATGGAATGCAGCTAAAACAGCAGATAAGAGATCCCAATATACGAGGCTCATGGAGACTGGATCTACTGTTGCTTTGAAGGCTGATATAGCAACATTCAGAGGAAATCCCAATAAGTTATACACTCAAAAAACCATAAAAGGTAATGATAGATCTGATTTTTTGAGTCCCAAGGTAAAAAAAGCAGCAAACATGTAGATACTGACTCGTGAACATGCATTAGTAAGGTCATAAGGTTGAGCAAAGGAAAGGAGCTTCATGATCTTTTGGCTGAGTGATTTAAACCATGCGTTCAATGTCAGGAATCTCTATCAATAGCGTCCAAGAGAGCCACACTTTGTTGGAATCATTGAGAGCTGAAAATAGATTTGCCTGCTTCAATTATATCTATATTTTGACCTAGGCAACAAGCACCTGATTTATCACCTCAGTAAAAGGAACAAGGGAATATTCACAGTGTTATATGAGGGTTGTATCATGGAAACGGATGAGTTTAATAAGGCTGGTCTTCCAGTTGGGTTTGTCAGAACCCAATGGAGAGCCCAGAATGCCAGGGGCACAGTTATCCTAATGACTCTGAAAAGTAATGTTATATACTTAAGTGAAGGAATCAATAGTTTAGAAACGTACCAAAAGTCTTAAGATAAACCAAATAGCTGCAATGGGGCAATCACAAGTCTTGCTAGAACAATCCCAAGGGTGGGAGAGGCATGGAGGATGACAACTGCTCCAGATTCTGCAGTTGTTGGTTTTTATATAGAACTATAGCAACGTGGGTTGAATTTGGGGCTCACATGGTTATCATATCACTCTAATAAGTAGACCACGATTCAAAATGTCATTTACAGAACTGAATAAAATCATCTCAGATTATATTTGTTTTGATCTCTGGATTCATTTAGCAATGTCGTTGTAGTTTGAGATGCCACACAAGGTTAGTGGCAGAGATAAGGTGTTGTGTTGAAAATCCTCCGCAAACAAGGGTGGGGCCACATGAGTAGAGTGCTCCAGATGACATATATTTGGGAATCTAAGCTAATTAGGGGACTAGGTATTTCTTGTTCTGGGGTTAGATCACGCTAAACCATTGGTGATTTAGTGGTAAAATCATGGTCAAGGGGGTGCATGGCATGCGCAGAAGATTAGGGTAATGTTCAAGGGAATAGCTTTTCATGAATGGCAATGGCGTTCCAAGTTGCTGGATTGATGGACCAAAGAACTCACTAGATGATCATTGCAATTACCATGCGGATGGCAGTGTGCTTTGCCATATCAATGTAAAAATAAGAAAAGTTAAGCAGGCAAAGTCCGCGGCACCAAAATTAGGACATGATGGTTTTTATTTAGGAAATTTAAAGTTATAAGGTGAATAAAAACAGAACCTATGATGGTTTGTTATATTTATAAGAGATGATAGAGAATTTTTTAAAAGATCAAGAATTGGATTGAGCCTAGGCCCTTGAGGCATATTCATATTGGTTGGGCTAGTAAGAGTAATATGAAATAAAAACTTTTCATCAAATTTTGAATGTCATCTTTAGAGTTTTTATATCAGATCACATTGATTGGTGAATGATGAAGATTATGAGGTTGAAATCTACAAAGATTTTCTACTGATAAGTTTTTTGAAAACAGTTTTCATGGATCCGTTTTTTAATTAAATTGATTGAAGTAACCATGGGCCAGATCGAGTGATTTGGGGCGTCAATACGCAATTTGTTATATCAGTGGTGACCCAATCAGGCTCTTCTGACTCGTTAAGTAGGGTTTGTGTTTTAGGGCAGATTTTCACCTTCTCTGGGAAATACTGACCAACTGGGATGGGTTTGGGATGAGCATTAAGGCCCTGCCGGAGGCCCTGAACTGAACCACCTCCCTGAAACCTTTTATATCATTCTTAATTAAAAAGAAGAAGACTTTTGAGATTAAACAGGGAGTATTATTGGGGGTAAGGATTTAACTCATTGCTCATCTAACACATGATACTAGTCGCTTAACTGGGATAATGGATTAACTAGCGACCTGAGCCACCTATTATGCTTGCAAGGGATACTGCTCATAATCAGGAATAGAGGCCGAGCCTCAGGACTTACATTAATCTTTTTTTTAATAAGAAACATATAAACTCCTGATATATAAACCAGAGGTATTTCTTGTGCCTTGTGGATAGTTAAATGGTGAGGATAGCAATTTTCTGAAGGGGATTGTGTACCTTAGGGTGAGACTTATTGAAAGCTTTCACCAGCTCCTTATGGTTTGTGCAATCATCATCACTCACCCAGATGTTCATAAGCGGGGTAGTTTTTTCCCCAACTAGTTACTTTATTAATTGGGGGATTTTATTGAGGCCAGGATCAATTCTACCTTAGCCTCCTGTAAGTCGTCACCAACAAAAAGCTCTGGAGAAGTGGTTTTTACCTCATGAAGAAGAAGCTGAAAAGTTTGAAACATATTATGGTGCTTTCAGTGCTTTAGAAGCTTATATAGAAAGTTTCGTTATTTAAATCCTTAGCCTCATGATAACCATAGAGTTTGCTGGGAAACTTCTTTAGAAAGGACTTTCATGTTGAGTGTTACATATCCAACATTAATAGAGAGCCTCCTGTGATATTATGGCCTGGATACCGCTTCTGGTCAACAAACTTCTTACAATCTTGAATTTTTTTGACAGATGAACCAATTGATACCTTGGGTTTATTATATATGGGCTATGCACCTTTCTTCTGCTGGGATCACTGAGGACAGGCGTGGACCAACCTGGAAGGTGGAGTTATAGCCCAAGTTAATTCAAAAGGGAAAACTTAGTAGATAAGTGGGAGTCGTTTTTGTAAGCAAACTGAGCCATAGAAAGATCTGTAGCCCAGATATCCTGAGATGTTGAGGTGTAACACCTCAGGTACTTCTCCAAGACTTAATACTCTCAGTCTGCCCAACTGACTGGAGGTGGCATGCAGTGGATCTGCAGGTATTATACTGAAGAGCTCCAAGGAGTGCATCCAAGAGCCTGTAAGTGAACTGGGGGCTGTGATCACTCACAATCTCCTTTGGGAGGCCGAACATTGAGAATAAGTGAGAATTTAAGTAGTCTTTCAGTATCATCCACAGTTATGGTCATGTGGCAAGTGATAAACAGTGAGAACTTAGTAAACTAATCAACGACAATCATAACTGCGTCAAAGCCTTTTAAAAGGGAAGTTTCACTATAAAATCTACAAAGACTGAAGTCTATGGGCCTTCTTTTTGTTGTAGAGGGCGGAGGAGTCACCAACTCCCATGTCAGTTTGATTTGGAGCTGGCACAATTCACAAAGTTTGCCACCCATGCTGTTATGTCCTTTAAGGAATCAGGCCAATTGTAGTCTTCTTATTAAGTTCTACGCAGTCCTTGGATCCTGAGTGTCCCACTGCGTGAGGGATATAATGCTCTTAATAACCTGGTTGCATAGGGAGAAACCTAAATCTTATCCAAAGGATAAATACCCCATTCTTCAGAAAATATAGGTGACTCTTGCAGCTCTTAGTTTTGATTTACTCATATATTAATCCCAACTAGGCAGCACATTTGGGCGGCCAAGACGTGAGAAAGAATGGGTGCACCTGAATTATATCAGCAAAGGATACTGCTAGTGGTGCTAGGGAGAGTATTTTAGAGGGGAACACAACAGTTTAGAGATCTGAGAGGTCTTAGCTACACGTGGAGTCATAGTGGGAGCTTAGATTAGCATGTCAGGTATGACGTTCATTGAGCATTTGATAAACCCATACTTGAAGCGAAAGCTACAGAAATGGTGAGTACGCGCTTGACAATGAGCCAAATTATGGGGTTTTCAGTAATACAACAAGATATTTCTATCAGTATGAACAGTAATCTCATGTTGAGCTCCATGAGAAGGTGTTGGCAGTGGGTGTGCGAGCCAGGCCTCTGCCACCAGTTCTTTATCATACGTGGCCCACGCCTGATCCATAAATGTGAAATTTGGGAGAAATAGGCCACTGAGTTTCCATTATATCTTGCTCTTGTAGTATACCACGCGCTACAACAACTGAGGAGGCATCACAGAAAACATTGTTGGAAATAGAATTATTTACATGACGAAGTACTGAGGCTGATAGTAAACCTCCTTAATAGCCTTAAATGCATATTGGCACTCTTCTGTTCACTCGAAGGGGAGTTCTTCCCAATCAATGTGAAAGATGCTGCTCATTTATTGAGCAAAGGGGAGAACTTTTTAGGAAAAGCCACCTTGCTAAGTAAGCTCCTGAGTTGATTTGGGAGGTTAATGTAGGCCAATACTAGATAGCCCAACTTGCAAGGAGGAACTGAATACCCATCTTTCAGAGCCAGGTTTCCAATATGATCACCACTTTGCAGAAGAATCACACTTGAAGGGCTTCACAAAGAGCCCTTTCCTATGGATGGTGGCTGTCAGAATTCTCCCTTTATTGGGGGAAGTCCCAACTAGGGGTCACGACCTGCCTATGGGTAGATGCCAGATTGAGCTTTCCATTAACTTGGGGTAATCCCAATCCAAAGTATTGGGGATCAACCCAAATAATTAATTATGAATTATTAATAGTAAATTTGGCACCGGCAACTAATGCTGAGGATGCTGAAAAACAATCAGGATATGGGGAATTACCATCTGACGTCAACCCAATCAAGCTACCCTTTGAGATCACTGGCGACTAATGCCAAGGATGATCCCAATCCCCATTGTATTATTTAGACATTTATTTTTATTTGTAGTTGGCAATTGATGCTGACATTTTCCCAAGCCTGATTCCTTCTGATCCATTGAGGCTCTACAAATACCTTAAGGATTATTTCAATAAAGGACAATTTCTCGCAATCTCTTTTCCCTTTTAGCTTAACTAAGGCTTAATGGCCTATTAGCTCAGTGTTGGCTTTGGGGTCCTGACTAATTATGGGCATGGGTTGGAGTTGCTCACCCATGGCCTGATAAGTGGTTCTCCCTGCCAGGTGCCCCAATTTCCCCATGAGAGCTAACTTGGGAAAAGAGGAGGGGCAGTCACAGCTAAGGGCCATTGGCCTGAGGCATATACTCTGGGTCTAACCAACCCAGGAGGTACGACCTGGCTTGGACCTTCCCCAAGAGGGAAAGCCAGAGGCCCTAGCCCCTTCCTACAGAGGGCAAGACAGGTTGGATGCAGTAGGGTCAGTCAGGGAGGCCCCCCAGATGATCTGATTCTGGATGCTGTGCAGACAAGCTTAGGATACCTCAGCCTCTGCCACAAGAGGGCAAGCCAGGATGAGGGGGGACTAAGGGCCCCCCAAAACTAACCTGGGTGACCAAGCCCATGGTACTGGGGTTTAATCCTTGATGCCAGCCCCAGTGCCAATGCCAGGTGTCAATCCCGGATGCCAGGACTTCCTCCCAATGCCAGCCTCAGTGCCAATGCTGGGTGTCAATCCTGATGCTGGACCCAGCACCGATGCTGGCTCTTACACCAATGATGGGTATCAATCTCAATGTTGACCCCAGCACCAATACCAGCTCTTACGCTGATTCTGTGGCCACTCCCAGATGACACTCTCCAGATCCTTCTGTTATGTCTGCGCCAGATACCTTGGCCCATTCCATCCTGCCGCTCAGATTTGGTGCCCCCGCCTTAGCTCCAACCCCTAGCTGAGGCTTGAAGGGGTTATGTCGGGATTCTCCCTTTATTGGTGGAAGCCATGACCAGGGGTTGCGACCCACATATAGGTGGATGCCTGAATGGGCTCCCCATTAATTTGAGGTAAGCCCTATCCAAAGTATTAGGTATTGACCCCTATAATTAATCTTAAAACAATAATAGTAAAACTGGCACTGACAACTAATGCCAAGGATGATGAACAATCAATCAGGCCATGGGTAATTACCATCCAATGTTGACCCAATCAAGTTACCCTTTTGGGATCACCAGCGACATATGCTGAGGATAATCCCACTCTCCGTTGTATTATTTAAACATTTATATTTATTCATAGCTGGCAATTGATGCCGACATTTTCCCAAGCCCAATTTCTTCCAATCCATCGATGTTCTAAAAATACCTCAAGGATCATTTCAATAAAGGACTGGTTCTCACAATCTCTTTTCCCTTTTAGCTTACCTAAGGCTAAATGGCCTATCAACTCACTGGGGGCTTTGGGGTCCTGACTAATTATGGTCACGGGTTGGAGTTTCTCCCCTGTGGCCTGACAGTGGCCATCACAGCTTTCAGGTTCTTAACATGTTACTCATGGGTGGGCGAGTGGATCAATATTTCATAAAAATATACAAAGATGCAAGATTATTGGAGGTCGCATAGGACATCGTTGATGAGATGCTGGAAGGTCTCCAGGGCGTTTATATCCCAAAGGGCATCACCTGGAATGGAAATCCTCAAATTAGTTTAGATGGATGTGAACCAACTCTTTATTTTTGACCCTTACTTAATTAAAAGCATTAACCAGGTCAAGCTTGTTGAATACATAAGACTTTGCAATAGCTTAGCAATAGATTGTTTCAGAAGCAAGGTTTACTAGTCTATAACCTTGCCTTTGTCAGGAGCTTATATTCAACACAGGGACGCAGGGAACTACTTGCCTTCTGGGCAAGATAATGGAGAGGCAATTGAGGTAACTTCTTTAATATTCAGTGTTTCATTAACATTTTATTCAGACATATTCCCAGGGCTTTATCCTCATCATTGGTGTAAGTGTTTAAGGGAAGTTATTTCTTGGTAGGTCCACTATCAACAGGAATTCCAGATCGTGATTTGTATGGGGTGAAAGCCTGATAGCAAGACTCATGTTGATGATATTTTATATGAGTTAAAGAAGGATGTGAAGTCTGGTGGAAGGTCCATAGGGGGAGAAGTGTAAATTGTCATAGAAATCATAGAGGCCTCAAGTAGGAGGGTATCAACTAAGGGGAATCCCCACTGAGCCTACTGTTAACAAATTAAAGGTAATTAAGATTCAGATTTATATCCACACAATGGCGACTCTACTAGCCTAAAACCAAGATCATAGGATATAGCAGGTCATGTATTGGCAAGAATGGTCACAGAATTAGAAGTCATGAATAAAGAAGTGCACTGGATGACATACAGTGTGGTATTTCATGGGTTTAAAGAAAAGCCTAGTACTAGAAGGGCCATATTTGTGTCCAGATCCAAGAATTATGCAGCTCTGAGGTCCATGAATTTTCCAACTGCCCCATTTCCAGGAGAGCTTAAATAGCAACCTTGGATGATACAGTGTGGAAGATGATAGGAAACATAAAATAAGCCTAATTTTCTTTATTGTGCGCTGATAGAGAAACAGGTGTGAAAGCAGAGGCTATGATAAAAAGTGGTCCTTTGGTAGTCGTGGCAAGTCTGTATAAACTCTGAGAGCATTTACTAGATTTCCTTGTTCATTCAGCAAAGTAGGGTCCTTAAAATTCAGAACTATGACAATATACTTCTTATCAGAGGGGGCTAAGAGAACAGTGCTTGAACTATCAGTGGGGTCCATATGAACATGAGAACAGGAAAAATAGAAAGTACAAGGTAGGAAGTAAATCTAAAATACTGGCAGTCTGTTGGGCCACTAGGGAGGAATCACTGGTGGCGTGTTTAGCTAAAGGCAGGGCTTCAAAGCTTTCTGCCTTGGATGAGACGTTCTCCATTATAATAAATTAAGATAAAGTAAGTAAGATGTTCTGATGAGAAGTATTTTATTTATAATAATCTAGAACTATTTATAGTGCTTCAAAATGTAAGGACAGGAATAGGGATTGCAAGGATAGGAATAGGGATTTTAAGGGTAGTGACATGGGACCTGTAGGAAAGTCCTGATTCTGGGATATGCGTGAACAGATAAAAGTGTGGATAGAGATTATATAACATTTTGGAAATGTAAATATTCCCCTAATTCATCATAATTCGGGCAAAGCTCCAAATTTGGTATTACTGTTGAAAAAATAAAATTGAACTCCAGTCTCAAATTATTGGGCCATCTGCAAATTATGCCCTTCATATGATTATATCGATTTTCCCCCTGGACAAGACTTTCACCTAATCCAGGGAGAATCCCAACAACGCCCTCCCCAAGCCTTGTCCTAGGGGAGTAAGTTGTGACCTGAAGGTTAAGGTAGATGGAGGACTCAAGTTCGGTGGTGTATGGAGCCTTGTGCCTGATTCCCAATTTGGAGGCCTTTAACTCCGCCTCCATCTGTGCTATCCATTCAAGCATCTCCTGCTCCATCTTGACCATGTGGGCTTCAGCCTCTTCAAACTTACAGTTTATTTTGTTTTCCATTTGAACTGGCATCTTGTGATCACTATATCTGCCAGCAGTTTCAGGTAAGGCTTGGAGAAAAGGCCATCAAAAGGGGTCAGTGTGGGCGAGTGACCCCACGAGCTTAGAAGGTGACAAGTTGATGGTAGGGTGTGGCCCCCCGCCGGTTCCCATAGGGAGGCCTCTTTGAGCGATGCTGAGTCACCATCTCAGGATTGGGGTGAGCATATCCCACTCACAACTGAAAGCGAACTGTGTGACAAGGTTTGAGAGGGAAATGCAAAGTGGGCTGAAAGGTCAGCATCAGTAATGGAAGGGACGTTGGCTAGCTTTTCGAGCTTTGCTTCATTAAGACTCTCATTTTCGTTGGGATCAGCACTATCCCAATTGGAAATTTGAACTGGGTGATCCATAATTTTTATTTTAGTAATATCTGGTCCAATTTTTGGAGGGGAGCCACTAAAGTTAAAAAGCATTAGCGTTGCAGGAAAGGAGTCATCAAGCCTTGTTTCACAGGACTATCGTTTTTGTTGGGATTGGTGTATCCAAATCTGAGGGCCAAACTGGGTAATCCAGATATTTTTGCTTTAGTAATTTGTGGGCTGATTTTGGGAGGAGTGCCGTCAAAGTCAGAAAATGGTAGGATTGTTGGAAAGGAGTTATCATGCTTTGTTTTTTCAGGACTCGCATTTTTGTAGGAATTGGCGCTATCCCCATCTGAGAGCTGAACCAGGTAATCTTAATACTTTAGTTTAGTAATATCTGGTCCAATTTTTGGAGGGGCGCCGTCAAAGTTGGAAAGCGGTAGCATTGCAGGAAAAGAGTCATTGAGATTATTCCCAATGGTGCAAGGTAAGTCTCAGGTATTTTGCCTGACATTAGAATTGCATCATCGCACTTATTGCTTTTTGGAGCTTCCCAAAAATTCCTGCATCTTGCTGCCTTCATTGAATTCAGAAGCTAATTCTCAACTTGTTGACCCAACTTGATTGGTCCAATTGCTCAGATGATGCTCATCCAAATTAATGTTCACTAGAAATTAGAATGTAAAATGACATTATTGCAGAGAATTGGGTATTGGTCGCCTAAATAAATATTATTGTTAATATTAAAATCATTTTTTAAAATTCTGAGTATTCCAATTTGTTTGATCTTCTCTCTTTGACTGGAGTATAAGCCTCAATTTAGTCAGCTTCTTATTATAGTGCTTCACTTTAGTGAAAAATTAAAAAGAGGTTCTCCTCATAATGGGAAACCCATCCTATAGGCCAGTAGTCATTTCTCTGTGTTAAATTCCCAAGCATCTCTTTGGTTAATGTCCCATCTTCCTTAGTATATTTAGCTTCCTGTATATAATAAAGTATTGCCTTTTTCAATCTCTTCACTTTATAATGCTGGCTATATCGCTCTTTAACATCTATTTCAATTATTTCAGGTATATACAATGAATCAAGTAGGGGCTTGAGTTGGCCTGGTGTTTTGAAATTTGCAGGATCTTCTCTTCTAGGACACGTAAAGCTCTTCTTGGTAAAATCATTTCCCACAGTTATTGCATATTGGCCATTCCAGTGTGGGTATGCCAATAGATCAGAGTCTGGAGTACCTACTGAGGATTGATAACTCTTATCGTCTAAGGTTGAGGCTTTATCCTCATGGTGAAATTTGGAAGCGACCTGGGAGAAAGCACCATTTTGTTGGGCTACCAGGGAGGAATCATTGGAGGCGTGTTTATCTGAAGGCAGGGCTTCAAAGCTTGCAGCCTTAAATGAGAAGTTCTCCATTAGAATAAATTAAGATAAAGTAAATAAGTTGTTCTGATGAGGAGTATTTTATTTAGAATATTCTATCAATATTTATAGTGCTTCAAAATGTAAGGATAGGAATAGGGATTTTAAGGATAGGAATAGGAATTTTAATGGTAATGTCATGGGACCTGTAGGAAAGACCTGATTCTGGGATAGGTGTGAATAGATAAAAGTGTGTATAGATATTAGATAACATTTTGGAAATGTAAATATTTCCCAAATCAGCATAATTCGGGCAAAGCCCCAACTTTGGTATTCCTGTTGAAAACATAAAATCAAACTCCATTCTCAAATT